>VRLP01002117.1:0-99082 GCA_009660295.1 Lophius piscatorius | reverse complement strand
GTATTTTGTTATTTGACACATTTGAAATAATTATTCATTAAGATTAGATAGATAGATAGATAGATAGATAGATAGATAGATAGATAGATAGATAGATAGATAGATAGATAGATAGATAGATAGATAGATAGATAGATAGATAGATAGATAGATAGATAGATAAAGCAGCTCCAACAGACAGACATTCATTGAACGTGACATAGTGAATTGTAGGGAGGAGACTGTAGAGGAATAATCGTAAAAGAAATCTAGGAATTCAACGCCGGACTTATTTTAATTTTCTGTCCCCAAACTAGCTAACATAACTTGTTTAAGATTGAGTTCATATCACATTTTAGCCCCAAGCATGACATTTTTTTCTTAGCCTAACCAAATAGTTTTCAGGCCCAAAACTTCCTAGACTGTGGCCATAGATCACGTGACAGAAACTGAACGTCACATGATGACTCATTGAATGTGATCAGCAGTGCAGAAAGCTTAAAATGCATGAAACGACGAGTGAGATATTAGAAAAGGGTTGTGTACATCCAGCCCATGAGAACACATTCAAGAAAATACACAAAGCCTTTTACAGAGTTTTTAGTTCGATGATAAATTCCCTGTCCGCCTGCCCACTTTATTTCACTTGTCTTACAGGCTCATTTGAGTTTACATCATGCATCTCCTGACTCCTCTCAATGACAGCAATGTTTATTTATGCCATTTCCTTCCGTAATCAACCATAACTGAAGGTAAGATTCATGTGTGCCATGCAGGAATAAGAAGCACAACAAGAACTGCAAGAGTAAATACAGCAGTGGAGTGAATGGACTTGTCCTTGAACACATAACTCTGTGTTAATATGTCTTCATTTCAAACCAAACTACTTCCTAGTATATTGCTTGAAGTCTTGCGTAAAGTAGAGCATCTGTGATTGATTTTAAGCTAATTAAATGTCAAATCAAAACGTCACACACTTGAAAATTAGTTATTGTTAGGTTGTTCGATTGAACCAAAGACCAGCTGGTAATTTCATGGAAATGGGAATTAATAACTCACCTTCCTCAGTAATTCCTCTTAAATTGCCCCTCAGTAAATCAGCCAAAGGCTGAGCTGCTCCAGAGAGGCCAAGACATGGAGCAATAATTGGGAACACTGTGCTCTGAGAATTTCCTGCACCACAGAGAGAAGCTTTGAATGGAGCAGAGAGGGTGTATTCATCAAGATTCTCATTGCTGTAATCATGCATAACCCTGGTGGCTGAGAATCTAACCCTGCTTTATCCCAGACTCCATAAATCTCAATAGTGCACCAGCTACATAACGTGAAAAGAGAAAAGTATTGATGAGAGACCCAACGCCTCATTCTCTCTGAGTCTCCATATGCGTCTCTGCATGTGAGCATTCCAATAAACCCACAACCCCGCTGTATTATCTCATCTGATGCAAGGCCTGGCGTCAGAGCGGACGCACAGTGCCTGATTTAACTCTCAAACAACTGGCCTTAATGCTGAGGGTGGGACGTTCGGCCATGCCGATGCTGGGAAAGAGGAAATTACCCTGTTGTTGAAAGGAAATTGCATTGTTACAGATGTGGTAGTCTGCATACTAAACTGCCTCCACCATCCCTTACTTCTAAATAACAACCGCTCCTTGTCTGTCAGCCCTTACATCGTGCTTTTACAAAGTTTCTCAAAAGTGACAGATTGCTGTTTAGCCCCAAAACAGACGGTAGAGTGTCGAACCGCAGCTTAAACATTCTTTCACTAATTAATTCAAGCAATGAGGGAAAGATGGAAACTACTTTGGGAGGCCTAAAGACAGGAGCATATGTGCTCTATAGATTTATCTACAGCATAAGGGGGTGTTTGGGTGTGCAGTTTATGTACAGCACGTCACATGACCAGCACTACCAGTACAATAAGGCCAATAAAGGTGCAGTGTGTAACATTTAGTGGTATCTAGCGGCAAAGTCTTAGATTGCAATTTATATCACTCACCACTGTGCAGCCATCTGTGCAAGATGAGCATTTGTTGAGAATCAGGCAACAACTTAAAAACATGTAAATCCCTCCCTATGGCAAGAGTGATTGGTTTTTCCATTCATGCGACTACCTACAGAAACATGGCAGAAGAAGATCCGCCCCCTCTGGAAATACAAAGGAGAAGCTGATTATACACCAATAAAAAATTGTTATGAATGTTATATTCTTTTAAGGCCATGTGACGGCCCTCCGTATGTGCGGCCCATCGGTACCGCTTCTTCTCAGCATAAACCGTAAATCACTCGTGGGCGTTTCCACATATGAAAGTATAAACCAAGGTCCAAGCAACAATTAGAGTTTTTTGTTCTATTGTATATGTTTGATCTGATTAACTTTGGTTTGATGTTGCAAACGCACCAAAGAAGTTTCCATGAGAATACTACTTCCTGTCAGTTGAGTTGGAAGTTGAAAACAATCCCCCTGCACACAGGTCTGAAAAGAGTTACTTAAAACGCTGTGTTTACAGCTGGCCTGTAGTGGGCGGTGTAACTTTTCAACACCAACACCGCCGAGGAAGAGTACACAACTGTCCCTGTTGAACAGACTTGGGGACATGGTCCTCCATTGTTTTTGATGCAGTTTTATCTGTAAGTGGCTGTCAGGCCAAAAACGTAAAATCAAACCAGGAAGTACGGCTGTGTGCTAAACATTTTTTAAAGGACACTCGTTTTCACAGATTTGCATTTCAATACAAAAACTGGTTCAAAGGTAAGTGTTATCTGTTGTTGTGTGTACGGCAGCTTTAAGATAATGTTGAATCTGGGATTCCCAGTAGAAGTAGCATTCTTTCAGTGTTTAGGACCAAAATACAACTCTGATCTTCTGCTGTGTTGGGTCGTCTGGATCAGGTCTGCTCAGTCTCCCCAGAGTCAGCAACAAACATGGAGAAGCAGCATTCAGTCTTATTCACCAAATATTTGGGAGAAGCTGGCAGAAAACTGCAGCACCGCTCCGACTCTCAGTGCTTTTAAATCAAAGCTTTCATATTTGCTGCCGCCTTCTTATGACAATTTTTAAAACTGTTTTCATTTCTGTCTCTCCTACACAACACTACAATAATACAACACAAGGCCTTAGACAATTGATTTTCTCCTAATCTACCTTTAATTATTTTTATAAAAATGTTTAGCCCGTTTTATTTTTTTATTTCATTTTAGTTTTATGTTATTTCTCTAACTGTTTTTACCTATGTCTAAATTTTCTTTAGCACTTTGTCCCAATGCTCTTGATTGTTTGTGTAACGCACTTTGACTTGCCCTGTTGCTGAAATGTGCAGCATAAATAAAGTCCTTTCGAAATAAAACTGCGTTAAAATGAATGAATTTCAGCTGTATGTTGAAAAAAAACAACCTCTCACCCTCTGTCGTCCCGCCTGATATGTCTCCCCCGTCATCAGCAGAAGGGCACACCGTCCGTTATATTTACTTTGTTTCCTTGACTTTGGCCGACCCTGCAGCGTCTCGGCTGACCAGCAAGCAAGCGGCCTCGTAAATTAGATTAAAATACTGTGTGAAACACTGGTTCATTCCATAATGTCATATCCACATTGGCAGCTGCCAATACAATTCATGACATCCACATCATCATCCAGAGTGGAATGAACAGCCCTGTCAACTCGCACAGCGGGGTGGAGAGAGAGGAAGGCTAAGGGAATGTAAACTCTGAACACAGTCATGCGTACACGGAGCACCGTGGTGACCTGTGCAAGTGTAATCCTTCATCTACATCACTACACACCGTGTGTGTTCCTCTAATTGCACCATTGCATGTGTGCACCAGGACCACTATTGCATATCTGCAGGTGGTCTATTTAAACTCATATTTATATATGCCATTGGAGATCAGACTCTTTTCCCTTTTCTTTAGATTTGCATGCACTTTAATACTTTATTCTTACGTACATGTGTATTTTCTTTATCTTTTTTCTTTTTTCTTAAGGTACGTATATACATATATATATGAGGTATGTGTATATACATATGTATATATACAGTGTTTATCAGTGTTTTCTCTCTCTCTCTCTCTCTCACTGCGGGTCACATGGAGTAGGAGATCATAATGAATGTTCCCGGCAGTGGTCTTAAAGTGAACATCAGCATGACCGCTTCATGAGCAAAGAAAAGGGCAGCATTAATGTGATACATATTCTAACTAATACCATTTCCAGACGTGTGTCACCCTAAGAGGGGAGGCGGGTTCATGCCTGACCCGTCTACTCTGACCCCAGGCTCTGCTGGATCTGTGGAATAGTTTCACGTAGCTAGCCGACCTGTCCGTCTGACATGACCTCAGGGCAGACGGAGACACATCAGGCTCAACCAAATCTCATGCAGCCTGGCTGAAGAGTGACTCTCCAGGTAACACAGGCTGAAGATATTTTTCCCTCCCCTGCTCCCATCCCCAGGTGAATTCCACGGATTTTAAAAGGAGGCTCTGAATTCAGCAGAGCCTCTACTGAGAACAATCAAGGAACATGGCTGACTGATTATGTACGGTGGGTGTAGGGTACATTCTCATTCATGTATGCATCTCAGCATGTAAAATTTCTTTCTTCATCTTATGAATCTGCAGCTGCCTCCCAGACAGACTTCTGAAGTGAACCCACAGAGGTACAGAACACAAATACAAATCCAGAACACTGTGCCTCAGTGTGCAGCTGCACTGTGCACCATTTCCTTTTCCTTTTCATGTCTGCCGCACGCAGTCGTATGAGAGTAATAGAATGACTCCAGATGCTGTGAGTAGCATCTGGGATGTAAATATCAGTAAATCAATGGAATCTCTGTAGACACACTGAAACAGGGGTCGGATTTATCAGTAAACCCTGTTATACTCTGGTACTGTCCAAAATAATAAACCAGATTTCAAGGTGCTGTTAGAATGTCAGTTTAAGCAGGAAAAACAACCCTCCAACTAACCAGCGCATTAAATCAATTAACTCCTATATCATAAAGTATCTAACTAGCTTTATTGCAGGCTTAACTTTGTTATGATGAATGTGATTTTTAACTCATTCTCACTCCCGATGAGTCAAATATCTTAGTCTGGTTCTGTCATGACTCTGTGTCGATTCAGAATTAATTTCCTTATTGTGAAGGTTATCGTCATCATGTTTCATTTCATTATCTGTTTATTGTTCTTCATTCCTTCTTAGTGTAGTCTTGTGTGTTTTACTGGTGCTCCTTCTCCCTCTCTGTGTCTGTCCTGTGATTCTGTTCTCCTCTTGTGTGATTGGTCATCATGTTCACCTGTGTCCCTCTCCAGCTGTGTCTCATTGTCTTGTTACCCTCAGTGTAACGACACAATGAGCACTGAGGACAGGGGAGTCTGTTCCCCTGTCCTCAGTGCCAGTTCTTCGTTGATGTCTCCAGTGTTTCCAAGTGTAAGTTTTTTGTTTTTCTGTAAGACTTTGGATTTTGGACTTGTGCATTTTTATTAAATCACTACTCCCTCCTTCCTGCCTCTGCCATTGTGTGTCTCTACCTGGGTCCTAAACTCTGCCCCAGCCTTGAGCTCTGACAGGTTCCTCTTGTCTGAGTCTGACGCTGTAGTTATTCCAAGTTAGGAGGACAAAAAGGGTCTTTCACACCGGAGATTCTAGTAATAGCATAAAAGTGCAATGTTCAAAATGTATTCACATCTCTTAGACTAGATGGAATATAGTATTTATGAATAATATAATCAGCTCTAGATGCAAATACTTTATCAAGTTAACTTGGAAAAATTTATTTACATCTCCTCAGGGGGTGGGTCCTCTTCTCTGGACAGAATAAAGAGTATGAGCCTCCATTAGTAAGAACAGTGTATTGGATGCAGTTGAAGACAATGGCAACTTGTATCTCTTCCATAGATTCTTGGATTGGAACAAGGGTGAGCGGACGGCTGATATAGGTTGTAATCTGGAACTTCCTTGCTAGACACAATTACATTTCCCACACTGTACTTTGACTCAGTGATCTAGATATTTGATTTTTCCTACAACTGACTTAGCATTTCTTATGTAATGTTACAAAGACCAGGTTTTGCAAGGGACAGTTACATGAGACAGGCTGGTTAACCAAATATTTGGCATGGTGATTTAATGCGGTGTATTTAGGGTTAGGGTTCATGCCAATGTGACCTCAGACCCAGAAGTATTAAAGTGCAACAGTTTCAAAATTTTAATAACGGTCCAAAAGTCATAACAGCTTACATACTTGCTATTATTTAAATTACAGCAGACTTGGGATATTTATTATTGCAAACTTGCTCGAGGAGGACTGAATGCTAAACTTATACCAGAGAACTAACATCTCAGTTCATAGGTCACGTTCACCTTCATCAACCAGCTGGTGAAGGTCACCTGCATTGAACTGTTTAAGGAGAGGCCTGTGTGTTACCACTCAGACACATTTCACCAGCACCGTGAATTTCACCAGCTCCTTCCTGTTTTTTCTCCGGGCATCATGAAGCCTCACATCTGTTGCCTAGCAACACTGACAGCTAAAGTTGAATCGACGATTATAAGTCATAGATTATGCAGTAGAAGTAGTTTTAGAAAAAGTCTTTATTGTAGTAGGGATAAAAGCATGTGTCAGCTGTAGTAAAAGTTGTAGTGGATTTAGTGACAATAATAATAGTTGCAACAATTGTTCTAATTAAATTCATTCTACCCCACAAAGCCGAGGTGCTTTGTGGGGTAGAATGTAGAAGGTGAAAAGATATGGCTATTTTTTTTCTTGTGTCAGGTTTCAGATACTGGGATTTTGCTTTTTAGCGCAGTATCATTAACATCTGACCTGCTTCAGCTTCTCTGCTTGGCTGCGGCGGGGTGTACATTATGCCCGTTTGCTCTGTCTTTTGAAGAAAAATCCATGACCAACTGCTTTTGAAGTTAACGCTGGATTTGGACAAGCCTCGTTGCACCACAGTGATATTAAATGAAAATGCTTCACTCTTAATTATGACGTAGTCATGCACAGAACAAACATGCAGGGCAACGATATGAAATAAATCCACTATATGTGAATCATCCGTGTGGAGCAAATTCTGTTTCAGGGTCTTAGTCAGGTTTCCTACAACATGTACTCTAGAATGCAAGAGGCTGGGATTGATTGATCTCCTGATTGGGCGATGAACACTTCTGATTAAAACTCTCCTTGGAGTGGGGATTTGAACCGATGATGTGGCCTTCCTACCAAATAGCTATCAAAGCAAAACAAAATCAAGTGCAGCCCTGAAAGTTGGAGGTAAATTTCAATACAATGAAGCGGTTGCTAACGACTCACATCTTTCTATAAACATACTCCTCATACGCTCAATTGTAATTTTGTCATTTCTAAATAAAAATAAATTCTTTCACAGATTTTTTTTTTTAATTCACAAACCCTGCCTGCTGAACGGTAATGTCTCCTTGTGTTTGTGCAGCACTCAAAAATGCACCAGTTAGATATCTGTTATCAGTGGGCCGTGCAGGTCCTCACTTGTCCGTACAGAAGAATGAAAAGAACCATGGTGTGACCCGACTTGAACTGCTTTCATTATTTCATTCAGTCTGCATTGGTTGGCTATGGTCTTGTATGTATTCTAAAATATTATTATTATTATTATTATTATTATTATTAATGATTTGTTAATCATGACCTCAGATGCTCGTTAAAGAATAAACCATCATCCGTCCTTTCAGGTCAAGCACTTGTTCGATCCGGTCTAATAATCATTGGGGGTCCATAACATCATGTCTGATTGCTTCCTTCTTCCACGGATTGGGTCTTTTTTTAATTAGTCCATGAACATTGGGTTCAAGGTTCAGTTTTCCAAGAGGTTTAAAGATTTATATGTTCAGTAGAAGCTACTGAAGCTGATTATCAGAGGCAAGAGAGCAGGTAGGTCAGAGGGTACGGAGAGACGGGCAAGGACATGTTAGTGTTGATTCCTCCGGTTAGAAGGATCCGTTCATTAGTAAAACTGTGGACACCGCAACGCCTGACGTATATTGAATGCGAGCAGCAAGAGAGTTTGAAATATTCCGAAGCAGTACCCAAAAGAAGGTTGAGCGTTTTTTCTTCTGGTCGTACGGAGACAATACAATCTGTGCTTAGAGGTCAGAAGTTAATGAAATTCCTGCCTTCAGTTAAACAGTCATTTGGGTAATATACTGCTCTCCATACCAACCAGCCATAAATCATCCTAATTTAATAAATGTAGGAATAATGATGAGATGTCCGGCGAAGACATTTACTCAGAGACCTCATCCGACTTTAATGGTCACAGTGTAAAACAGAAAAACGTCAGATTGCATTCAAACAGAGATGCATCAAACACAACTGGGTCAAATCCGACCTGAGGACCGAGCTCCAATCAAATCTCCCTCTTTCCTGTTAGAGACCATTGTTTTTTTTCCTTCTGTCTGTGGAACAACCGCATTATTCAGGCAGTTGCATTCCAAGCAACAGAATAAAATCGGCGTGTTTTGGGTTTAGTTTTTTTTGGAAATTAATCCAATTATTCTGAAAATCTGCCAAGTACCAATTTGGACAAATTAGCACATAGCCTGCATCAGCCAAGATATGTATTTTAAATGCAGCACTGTGCTTTCAGTGGGAGGCATCAGGAAGTGTGAAAGAGAAAATCTGGTGGTTTATGAAAACTATTTGGTTCAGTGACTGAATGGATTAAATTTATAGTCTTTTCAAAGATCCCTTTACATCACAAGGATGTTGAATCAGAAGCAACTGGACGTGAAAGTTGAATAATTTTTATTCTACTGACAAGGATTACCTTGTCCTGGATGAATGAGAATCCATACAGACATCACCAGCATGGAGCTTTCTGTCATTTTTTAATTTAAATATAAACTGATTGTGAGTCCTACTGGCTTCAGCAGAGAAACGAATGATGTAAATGGTAAATGGACTGTACTTTTCTATTCTACTCGACCACTCAAAGCACTTTTACACGCGTCCAGTAATATAGAATAATTCTCTTTAGCTACTGCAGCTTTGCCTTTTTATCATTCTTGTCTCTATCTCCTGGAATCTCAGGTTTAATTCCACCGTCTGCCTTGACGCCTGTTTTATTACAATCTAGTGCCCCCTAATGGATCCCAAGCTTTGGTGCCTCTCAGATGGAGCGAGGTGATCCAGTAAATGTAATCACTAGGCAGAAGATGGTGTTTATGTGGGTATAAAACCATTAGTTGTTTAGAGGTGTTCTCTGATACTTTAATGGGTTCTAGCGCCGCTCCTCACAAAATGAAACCATCTCCCTTTGTGCCCTCCAGGCCGAGAGTCTTCCCCCTCTTCTCTTCTCCGCAGTCACAAAAAGCCCATTTCGCTGAAGCAACAATACGAGCCACTACAGCGAGCAGAGCAGCCGGGGGACATCCAGCATGAAGACAAATCAATGAAATCCATTTGACTTTTAAGCCTCAGAATGCCGAAATGCCAGCGAGTACAAAAAAGCAGCGTCTCTCAGTGTCCTATCAAACTCAGTTAATTCTTTCTGACATTTCCCGGCAATTTCACTCCCTATGTAAATGTCTTCCAGCAATCTGATTTAGACCAAATGTCATTCATGAGTTACACATCAGCTGGTCAGACAGTTTGTTTTTCATTTTTATCTTGTCTTCGTGCAATCTGTGACGGATACAGGGGCCCACGGGACAGAAGCTTATTCATTATCATTACTTTTGCGTTTGTGTTAGTAGTCTGATGGTAGTTCTGATGGAGGTGTTGTATTCGTCTGTTGTGGGGACGAGAGAGCTGAGACGTTAAACAGTCGGTCCACGTTCCAGCCCTCACCTGTGGTCCTGAGCTCTGGGTACTGACAAAAGAATGAGGTCGAGGATATAAGTGGCTGAAATGAGCTTCCTTCAGAGGGTGGCTGGGCCCCGCCTTGGAGATAAGGTGCGGAGCTCAGACATCCAGGGAGAGCTTACAGTGGGTCGCTGCTCCTCTTCATCAAAAGGAGCCAGTTTAGGAGTTAAACATCTGATCAGGACGACTCCCTGGGAAGTAGGACATATTTCTAAACTCTGGGTGGAGACTCCGGGATAGACCCAAAAATTTCTGGAGGGACTATTTATCTCATCTGGGCCAGGAACACCTCAGGATTGCCTTGGATGAGCTGGAGAGTGTTGCTGGAAAAGGAGCGTCTGGAATGCCCCTGTTAGCCTGCTGCCACCACCCAACTCCAGATAAGCAGTAGAAAATGGATGAATTAAAGACCTATTCTTTCTTTATTCGTCATTTATTCTTCTTTATTCTTCTTTATTCTTCTTTATTTGTTGATGGGGGGGGGGTCAATCATGGCTGCAGAAGCTCTGCGTCATGCAACTGTTCATCTGTTCAGAGAAGAAGAAACACATTTGATTCTGGACCGGTTCCTCCGGAGAATTTGTCTTTCAATAAAGATCTTGCGATGGCGAGCGCGGTCTGCCTCCATGATGAACGTCGTGCAATTTTTATTGCTGTTCCCTTTGCCAGCTCACTGACATGTCTGTGGTTCGTGGTTATCATTTGGAGCTAGACGTGGAAAACAAATCCAACATGTTACATTATGGCGAATGGTATCAAGAAGAGTCACAGACGAAACACGCCGTTGGTGGATCGTGTCAGACTTAAAGATCCATTCTTTGAAGCCTCCATATTCAAGACCCGTTGGTTGGTGATGACGAGAACTTTAGGCTCTAATGGGTTCTTCTGAACCAGATAGTCTACCGTCTTACTGTTTGAATTTCAAAACCGATCTCAAATCAAACGCTGATGCAGCAACATATGGAAATCATGCTAGATAGAAGATACTGTTTTTTTTTAATCTTGTGCTGTCATTTCCTGTATCACCTTGAAGGGTCTTGTAATCCCCTCCCTCCTCATAGAAGCCGAGATGGCCGTTGAGTGTGAGGAAGGTCCAACTTTCCACATGTCATCCAGGTACTACTACAATTCTGACAAACTTGTTAGCTTTAGATTCTTCATAAACTTAAAATGTTATGTTGATGAAGTTATGTAAGTAACAAAATACTTAAACTTATACAGACATCTGTTTGACTATCCTCCTCTCTCCAAAGTTCTCTCTCTTTCTTTGTGTGTGTTTGTGTGGGTGTGTGTGTGCTGTAATGTCTCTCTCGGTGTGTGTATTTGTGTCTCTCTTTCTCTGGCGGTTTGTGTGTGTGTGTGTGTCTCTCTCTTGGTGTATGTGTGTGTGTATCTCTCTCTCTGTGCTTGTGTGTGTGTGTGTGTGTGTGTGTGTCCGTCTCTCTCTCTGTGCTTGTGTGTGTGTGTCCGTCTCTCTCTCTCTCTCACTCACTCACTCAAAGACCTGCTCACCTTCTCAGCATCTGCTCAAGGTTTCCTCCTGTTAAAGGCAGGTTTTTCTCCTCGCTGGCAACAAGAACAGAAAAAAACGGTAGCCATTGTCCAGACATGCACAAATTCCTTGTGGAGACACACTTGTGTTCTGTTTGTTGAAGCAGAGCCTCAATGAACACAAACAGCCTAATCCAAAAGGAACCTTCTTGAGTTCTGTTTCTTACTATGAATGGCACGGAAACGGCCCATGAGGGCTAATTAATTTTACAAGCTGACAAACAGACATTAATTCACCCAACTGAAGGGATGCAGGGACTGAGGGAGCCAGGTAGGTTCGCAGTAGAACATAACCAGCACATGATCAGTACCAGAAGCTGAGTTGACATCAGGACAAAGTCCGACCCATTTACAGGCAGATACAGTTGTTTCAAAAATGCTGCTTATGAGTTAATCTGGGGTCAAATGTAGAAATACCATGTATGGAGACACAAGGAGGAATAAGATGATACTGGTTCTCTCTTCCCTCACTCTGCTGCTTCTACTGTAATTAGCTTTAGTTGTCCGACACCGCCATCTAGTGGTGCTGGTCAAAACTGCCACAACATCATACACTCAATTACTTTAGATTTATAATTCATTACTTGTTTTGTATAAACAGATAATGGAGATGGAGACAATGAGAATTTTAATCAACTAAACAGCAGAATTGAATAATTGATCTCAACCATTATGGTCATATTTTACAGCGACCTAAAGTTGGCCAAAAATTACCTGTTTAACAAGCAATATTTAGTAATAGTAAAGTACTTTCAGTACAGAATATACTGCACTGAAATACAAGTCAAAGTATGCATCAAAACAAGTAATTGAATTAGCCTGCAACATTGTTTAGTCAAAATGAAATTTTTTCCACCAAGATGTTTATTTTCAACTAATTAAAGATAAGATATAACATCTCACACATGCATTACTTGTAATGGAGCTTGGAACTTATTGTCATCCATGTCTGCATGTCATTTTACACCAACATTTATGAGGTGGGAGAGGGGTCTTATAAAAAATGTAGGAAAATTATGTAGGACATATTTCTAAAGAAGCTAATAGTCATTTTAAACAACACATGTACCTACATTTTTCATACTATAGCCCGTATAGAAGCCCAGAACATCGATTCCACTCACAGGATCCTGTGGTTCCACAAAGCACTGGAGGCAGGGGGATCAGGCAAAAAGATTGCACATGGGAAAACGGCCAACTCAACATATAATTTGAAAGTCCGAAAAATCTAATGTCTGAATATCAAAATGCTGTGAAAGAAGTAAGGACTAAATATTTTCTTTTAATATAATTACCTTTAGCCACCATAACCCCAGAATTCATTTCTTGACCACTGATTCTCAACAACATGCTGACGTTGCTCTGGTGACATGCAAACTATTTCTGTTCTTTTTCATAACCAAAATAAATTTGAGCAGTTTGACCGTATTACTCCCTCTCCTCACTGCAACCCCTCTGCTTCGCTCAAAGGCTCCCAGCTTCTCTCACTGTGCACTTCAGAGGATTTAAGGGCCAAACTGAAGCCATCATCTAGTCTTCTGACGCCCTGCGTGTGATTTTCTGAAAGAAGTTTTTGGTAATGTCGGATCTTTTATTTTCTAATATTAATTGCTCTTTGTCCTCTGGCTGTGCTCCATCCTCCTTCAAGCATGCTGCAGTCTGCTCTCTTCTGTAAAAGTCATACCGCTATCCCTCTGATCTTAATCATTTATATCTTTTTTCTAAATGACTGTTTCTTTGTTTTGAGTTGTAGAAAAATCTGTTTACTTCCAGCTGATGTCTTTTGTAAACATGCGCAACCTGTTTGATACATTTTCGATCAGCTTGAAAAATGGGGGAGCGTTAGAAGAACTGCTTTACAACGGTTCCAATCCTTCGGATCAAATAGGACTTTCTCTTATACATATGTGTGATACCTCCTCCTCGTTGACACCTCTTACATGTGATGTCCCCCAGGGCTCCATCCATGGCCCTTTACTGTTGAACATATAAATGCTGCCTCTGGTTTATGTTATAAGCAATCATAAAATCCCGTGTCATCGTTATGCTGATGATCTGAAGATCTATGTTCCAATAAAATCTAGTGAACAGACTGATTTCTATTTCAATTCAAATCATCTTTCTTCCTGTCTGTCAGGAATAACGTGCTGGATGTCCCACAACCTTCTCAAACTAAATAAAAATAAGTCAGAAATAATTGTCTTCGCTGCCCCAGTGCCCATCACTAATTTAAAAAAATAACTTCTTGGACCCCTGTCCTCAAATATCAAAACTGCATAGAGAAACTTGGCTGCAATATCTGACAGTGACCTTTATTTTGAAGAATTCATAACTAACGTGCAATCTTGCTTTTATTAGTTTTGGACCATTTCCGACATAAAGTCTCTAAGCGTGATCCGGAGAAGGTCCGGAGAAGGTCATCCATACCTTCATTTCATCTCGTCTGGACTACTGTAACCTTTGTATTCAGGGTGAAGCCAAAGATCACTTTCACTTCTGCAGCTTGGTCAGAATGCAGAAGTTTCAGTTTTAGCAAACAAACAAGTCTGAACAATATCAGCCTGTCCACACTGGTTACCAGTTAGTTTTAGAATGGATCTTAATTGATTGGTTACCATCAAAGCATCTCAAGGCTCAGCACCCAGCTACATCCCTGAGCGGATCCTGGGCACGTCTCAGATCTTTGAAGAGAGCTCTGCTGGCTTTTCCTGAGTCCCGCCTCTGGACCAAAGGTGACCAGTCTTTTTCAGTCAGGGACGCTCAGCCCCAGAACTCGCTGCCTGAAGAGCTGAGGCTGTCCGAATCAGTAATATCATATAAATCCTTTGTTAAAAACATATCTTCAAGAAACCATTTTGGTGATTTAAACACACAGTCTCGTTGCCACATAGTCTCTTTTATTAATCTTTTATTTCTGATTATTTACTGTCATTCTTGGTGTCTTTTAATTCCTTGTCTTGAATCCTTCTTTATTCTTTCGGGTTAGGATTAGGCCACAGCGGATCATCGGTTTCCATCTTGCCCTGTATTCTGCATCTTCCTCTGGCACACGGACCAACTGCATGTCCTCTCTTAACAAATCCAGAAATCTCCATTTGTTTTCCTGCCTGGCGGCTCCATCTCCAGCATCCACGTTCCCTTCATTTCACAAGTCCAAACCATCTCAACCTTTTACTTTGTCTCCAAAACGTCTGACCCGGGCTGCTCCTCTGATGTGCAGGTCTCTAATCCTCTCCATCCTCCTCGCTCCCAAAGAACATCTTAACATCTTCACCTCTGCCACCTGCAGCTCAGGCTGCCCTCATACATATCCTGTACAACTCTAACATACTTCTCTGTTACCCCAGACCTCCTCCCTCAGCACTCTTGTCATACGCTTTCTTTAAATCCACAAAGACACAAAGCAACTCCTTCTGACCTTCTCTGTACGTCTCCATCAGCACTTTCAAAGCAATCTTTATCTGTAGGGCTCTTTATTGGCATGAAACCATACAGATGCTCACAAATTGTCGCCACTGTCGTAACCTAGCTTCCACTATTCTTTCCCAGATCTGCGTTGTGTGGCTCATCCGCTTTATACCCCAGCAGGCACAACAGTCATCCACATCAACATCCACAATGAACTCACGCCGGAAGGAGGGCAGACTCATATTTAAATAAAACTTAAAACAGCTGAGGTACAGGGGAAGAGCGAAAGGGAAGGAAGTGTAATAAGGACACAAGGAACCAACTCACAAAGTAAAAGAGGCAACAATACCAAAGCCCCGAACCATTAACCGTCAAAATAAAATAAGAATATCCACTAAATACCACAACCGTGACACGCACAGTATCTCCCAGTCATCCATTGCTTTGTCCTCACCTGTATGTTACATTCATTCATTCATTCATTATCAACCACTTATCCTGTTCAGGGTCACAGGGGGCTGAAGCCTATACCAGCTGACCCGGGCGAGAGGCGGGGTACACCCAAGATGAGTCGCCAGTTCATCACAGGGTCAACACATAGAGACATACACCCACTCACACCTACGGGATATTTTATCGTCACTAATTCACCTATATTCATGTATTTGGACTGTGGGAGGAAGCCGGACTTCCCAGAGAGAACCAACGCAGACTCCACCCAATAACCAGCAGAGGTGGAGTCGGACCCGGTACCTTCCTGCTGTGAGGCAGCAGCATTAACCACCTGCCACCCTTGTATGTCACATGTAGTTGGTTTGACAATAAGCATATTTTAACAAAAACCAGGCATGACGATGAGGTGAAATAATATCTAAACAGTCTTTTGCGATTATAAAAATATTTATTTATCTCTTGCGACGACGATCCTCCTGGTCTTCCTCCCGCCAATTATTTGTTATTCCGATCCTCATATAATTTCAATGTTATTTTTATACAATATAAAAAATGTTGTTCCTGGTCCTCTACAGAAATTAGCAGAAATTACAAACAAACATCTGGGGAGGGATTACTCACATGAGATGTAGCACACCTTCCACTGATTTAAATCTGGGTGACTGATAGATGTGATGTAAATAAACTCTTTGTTCTCTCTATAGTCTAATACTATAAGTAATACGTCACATTCATATGGCGAGAGGATTCCTGTGGCCACTGAATTCAAACTGGACTTTCATGCTGACATGCAGCTACAGCGCTCCATAGCTGCATAGATTATAGTGTTTTAACAAAATGTGTACAGAAAAACATGGGATGATCATTTTATAAAGAAACAATAGATTATTACATCTTGTTAATATTCTTTAAATGACTATGACTACGGATTTACTCGCTCAAACCATCTGGAGACCTCACCGCTCCTCTTAGGTCAGGAGCTCTGGATAGAACCTAAAAGGATGAGGCCCAGGACACAAGCAGCTGAAATGAACTTCCTTGTAGTGGGTCTGGGCTCAGCCTTAGAGATAAGTTATGGGGTCCAGAGGGAACTCGGACTGGAGCCACTTCTCCATCGCCTTGAAAGGAACCACTTGAAGTGGTCCGGGCATCAGGTCAGGATTCCTCCAGGTCGCCACCTTTGAAGGTTTTACAGCCATAATCAACTGGGAGGAGGCCCAGAACAAGCTGGAAGGACTGCACATCTCATCTGGCCTGGGAACGTCTTGGGATATTTCAGGGTGATCCGGAGAGAAATATCCTTCTAAGCCTGCCACCATGACCCAACCCCGATGAGCGGAGGAAAATGGATGCAAGAAGGTGATCTAGAGTCTTTAACGTATGAGTTTGTAAGAGTATTTGTGTTAACCCTCATTAACAGCGTGTTAGCCCTCTCCGCGCCCCTGTTAGCAGACTTTCTGCAGCCTCCGGCGGAGCGTAGAAGTCCTTTCAAGCATCCACGATATGGAATTCAGCAACATGTGCGTTCCTCAGCCATAGCTGGAGCTAAATGGCCATACAGAGGTTTGACGTGACCGCACAGTTGTCAGGGGCCAACAGCAGCAGTGAAGGAACATGATGAGATAGGGGAGGGGGACAAACTGAAGGAACAAAGCTGGAGGAGGGGTAGCAGCGGAGGAGGTGAGGAGATGTAGAGAGAGGAGGGGGCCAGCCTAGTTCCAACAGCTATGTCGGGGGGGCTAACACTAATGATCTCTCACTATCTCTGTCAGCGGCTCCGTCTCAGCAGGTAGAGGGAAACATGTCAGCAAGCGAGGCAGCAATCAGGGGAGTACCCGGCAGCAGCACACCCGCCTGTCTAGTCTCCATTTTACTTCGCACACTCAATAAGAAAAACACACTTTTTTATCAAGTGATGACAAATCGCCCTCTGTTATGCAAGCTATTTAATCGTACTATTAACCCTGCTGTTTCCCGGACCTGCAGAGTTTTTCTCTGCTCTGGTTGCATCTTTTTGAATTTCGATTAGACCCTCCAGGATTTCCCGGCTGCTCTGACAGCCACTAAGAACCTCATTAGGAGCATGGAGCACAGAGACGGGATGGAGACAAACCCAGGCAGACAGGGAGACAGCAGCACAGCAGCAAATTGCCATGGAGCTCAATTAAATGCATGCCTGGTGGTGTGGTGGTGGTGTGGTGGGGGGGAGGTAGGGGTTAGTAGATTCAGAGAGATGCTTGCTGTAAGGGAGTGAGGTTGGAGGTTGGAGGCCAGGACTCCTGCCACTATCTGCCATCACAGCGGATTTGTTAGTGTGGATATGTGTGTGTTTTGTGTGTGACAGGCTGTCAGAGCCACCGGACTGGACCTGCCTCAGCATGTCATTGGATGCAACGCTGTCTCACTGCTGAGTGCTAATTAGTGGGATGTGGAGGAGGATGGAGGTAGACAGGGAGATGGAAAGAGATGGACACAGCGAGTGAGAGATGTTGGAAGCCAGTAGGAGCCTTTTTTTTTTTTTTTACATAAATGAAATAGAGAAGTTCACAAAGAAAAACTGTATACTTGAATAAAGTTATTTCTAGTGGTAAAGAGACACTGGTTTTTGGAGCAACAGCAAGAGCTCTCGTAAGATTTGACTTAATTTTACACGATATATGAATGAACCGTTATTCCGGTCTCTGTATCAAAACAATGCATTAGATGTCAGGATCACTGGATTGGTTGTTCTCTCTGGTAATCAACTATCACACACTCAGTGATAATATGAGATTCATCTTACATTTAGTCACAGGAAGGGGATGAGATCAAAGAGTAAGTATGATAGGATGAAAGTAATAGATAAACAGGAAGTGCTATGTGATTGGTTCCAGTAGGTGTGTCCTGACATCATCAAGGTCCCTGGTGTCTAGGTATGGTCAGAGAAAACATTTGAAGTTAAAGTCATCATTCAGTCCATCATGGTGTTGAGTGTGGAGGTCCAGAACATCTCCCTCTGAGTGAGTTGTTGGATCGGTTACCCCTCCTGGTTGCGACAGTAACAAGAAATCAATGATGAAGGTCTGTGGCATTTAACTCAAAGAACTCCGGAGCTGTCTATATGGAAACTCCAAAGAGGCAAGATAAGATAGGATAATCCTTTACTTGTCCCACAGTGGGAATATACATTTATTTCTATGATATATATGTAAGTGGATTACATTGGTGAGGAGGATATTGCACACGGATACTGCACAAATATAGTGTAGAAGTACTGCAGGAAAAAAGATGAGTACACTGAGAGCCTCTTTTGTTGTGATCACAAACAGCAGCAGGGAGGAAGGATCTGCGGTATAGTTCCTTCAGACAGGCGGGGGCTTTTATGGCTGTCAAGGATTTGTTGTTTGAATCTAGTTTATGTTATCCAACATATCGCTAGTATGAAGTTTTTTTATTTGTTTGTTTGACAGGGAAGATACAAGTAGGCACAATAAAAATAAGAGATCAGCTGTGGTTAATTTTCATTGTTAATTTAATTATTTTAAAATACATTTTCACTATTGATGGTCAGGCTTTTATCAATTAAAAATAAAAGCCTAACCGGGGACTGCCTGGACAATAAAAGATATTTCTATGGAGCTCATGTGTCTTTGTCTATTAAAAGAGGAACACCCCAATAATTACCGTGAGGTGATCTTCAGGTGTAGCAGACATCCCTCAGGAAGGACTACGGCTTTAACATAGTGGAGACCCCGAGGACCCCGAGGACAGGACTCCAGGGCCTCCTCAGGACTAAAGGTGTGGCCTTACGGACAAAAGTCTTCTGACTGAAGCTGTGATGCATAAACGCAGTAAAATATCTCCCGGCATCTGGAGGTGGTAAGGGTTGAAAAGGAGCAGAAACAACACAACTGTGTGTCTCTCTGTGTGCACGAACACACAGAGTGTTACTTTCCTGATTCAAATCACGTCTGCATTTACAAATTTCAATCAGGAGAAACACTTGAATGAAGTAAAAACATTATTTATTGTTATACACAGATAATCAATGGATTTAAAAGTCAAGGCATAAAAATCAAACCGTTACGATAAAGGAGACATTAAAATCATGGAAATAAAACCTGATTTTATGGAGGTAAAAGTGCATTTAAAAGACTAATGAATAACTAAGATGCTTGCCATGAGAAAGCTGCAGCAAACAAAGTGTTCACAGGCCTGATTTAAATGAACTGACAGTTTGGACAGACCTCAGGTAATCAGGAAGTTTGTTCCACAGGTGAGGAGCGTAATAACTAAATGCCGCTTCCCTTTGTCTGGTCCTGCTTCTGGGAACACATTGGTAAACCTGTCCCTGGTGACCTGAGCGGTCTGGATGCTCCATGGAGAACTTACAAGTCTAGGATGTATTTTGGTCCCAGACCATTTTGTGCTTTTTAGACCAAGAGTAAGATTTAAAATCTATCCTTTGACCCACAGGAAGCCAGTGTAGTGATTTGTGGACTGCTGTGATATGGTCCAGTTCCCTGGTGTTAGTAAGGACTGTGGCAGCAGACCTGTAAAGGCACCATTACAATAATCCAACCTACTAAAAATGAAATGTTTCTGTGTCTTGTTTAGAGAGAAACCCTTGATTCTATGTCATTTAAGACTTTAATAAGGGCAGACCCGGTTCTGAGCTGTGGGCCAAATCCAGACTGAAATTCATTGTAAAGATTGTTTCGCACCAGGGAAGCATCAATTTGTCTCTTCGATGTTCTTTCCCAGAAATAGGAGGTTTCATAATGGCCTGTAGTTACTTATTGCTGCAGCATCCAGATTAGATTTTTTTTTTTTAGAAGTGGTTTAATTTCCGCAGTTTTCAAGGCCTGGAGAAAATGCCCTGACCGAAGAGAATTGTTCACTATCTGCAATCCATCAGAAGCTATGCAATTAAAAGGCTATCCAGGCAGCATGTCGTTGATTTGAACTGTTCAACAGTTTCTGTCAGAGCTGCATAATCTAGGAGGTTAAAATGTGCTAGATTGAGTGGAGGACAAGAAGGCACAAGTGTTACTATCATGTTTCTTGAGCTGGAGCGACATACCGTTTGTCTTGTCCTGGATGTTTTAGCCGTGAAAAAAGCTGCCGGGTCATTGCAGGACTTTTTAGACAGCAGGTCAAGTGGGACTGATGCATGTTTGTGCGCAACAGAACACAATGTTGGGGCTTTATTACTATTTCTATTGATAATCCCTGAGAAAAATGATTGCCTTGCGTTTTTCAGTTCCCGTTCTAAATCTGGAGACTCTCGTTGTAGATGTCGTGGTAAACCTGGAGTTTGTTTTCCCGCCACCTGCGCTCTGACTGTATGCATACTCTTTTTTCAGACTTAACCAGTGTGGCGTTTCTTCAAGGTGACTTTTTCCTTCCGGATACAACTTTGATCCTAATCGAGGCAACAAAATCAATGACAGTCATGACTTTGGAACTGAAACTATTTACAAGGTCATCAACAGGAGCTGAGGGCGAGATCAGTGACGGTGCAAAAGCCTGGGTGAATAATACGCAAGTATTATCAATAATTAAACGCTTTCTGATCACCTCCGCTTCACTTTTGTTAACGTTAGCAGGGCTGGTCGTTCAAAACAAAACACAGTAATGATCAGAAAGAGCGGTGATCTTAACCTTAGAAATATTCAGACTTAATTAAAAAAACTTATAGAAAAGAATAATAAGATCTAGTAAAAGTCTCTTGTTATGTGTTAAATCTGTTACGTTGTGAGAAAGCCCAAAGTTATCCAGAATGTTAAGTTCCTTAGCGCTTCCATCTTTGAGATCATCATCATGAATGTTAAAGTCACCCACTAAAACAACACCGTCATAATTAATGCACACAATAAGCAACATTGTATTTTGGGGTTTCTGTAGATGGTTGCAAATGTTGCTCGACAGGAGGATTTTAACTCAAGAGCCTAATATTCAAAAGACTCAAGCCGTCCATTGTTACGAACTTCTGGGGTTTTGCTCAGACCAAAATGCAGACGCAGTAGAGCAGGTGCAAAAATATTTATTTTTAAACCAAAAGGGCAGGAGGAAAAAACAGGAACAGAAATACTGGAGATCACTTAAGACACACTGGGAAAGGTTGGGAGGCATGACGACACGAGGAACATCACGCACAGAAGGGAAGGTAAGGACAGACTTTATACACAGACGTAACGAGACAATGAGACACAGCTGGAGGGGAAACACAGGTGAGCATGATGACCAATCACAGGACAGACACAGAGGGTGAACGGAACACAAAGGCTTGGAAAGGAAACCTTTGTTCAAGAGGTTATTTGATTTCTAAATTACCTTTGTGTGTGTGCAAACATTTTGGTTTCTGTGTTGGTGCCTATTTATTTATTTATTTATTTTTTTCCAATTTACCCCAGGGAGGGATTCAAAGGAAAAGCTAAGCCTATGTTGTCATCCCTGACAGCAATGGTATATCTGATGAAATGCCTCCAATCCCCTGCATTGTACAAATTATCCCCCTGATTTTATACCTCAAATGAAATGTGCAGTTTTCTCCAAAAAACAGTGTTTTTCATTGATAACCAAAAGCTCCCCCTAGTGACTAGACTGTGATCTATCAGAGTAAATTATGAAATATACTAAATGGATCCCCTTGAGTGGATTCATTTGCACCAGATTCTGGGTAAATTGAACCAATAGTTGCAAAATTATGGCCTGAAAACTTTTTAGGGGGGACATAAAACTCCCCCTAGTGTCAGAAATATGCAACTGACCTTTCCCAAAATCCATCCAGTTCTTCCTCGCACTAACGTCGATAATATTAGCACACAATTTGAAGATGATCCACGACACGGTTGTTTGAGTTATTGCGTTAGCATGAAGGATCTGCAGATGCGATGATGATTCCATAATATCATAATTTTTCTGGGATATAATAAAATAAAACTAATATTAATAATAAAACATTTAATTTATAACACACTTTACATTTGGATCAAATCTCAAAGTGCTACAAAGTAAAAGCAGATAAAAGCATCAATAAAAATTATAATAATAACCATATAAAAACATGACCAAAAAACAACAATGTTAATTAAAGTTATAGGTTCTGCTAAAAAGGAAAGTTTTAAGTCCTTTTTTAAATGTGTCAGTCGTCTGTGGAGCCCTCAGATGGTCAGGGAGACTGAACCGATGTGGGGTTCCTTCCTCGTTTATGCCTCCCACTCAGGAAGATCAGCTGGTGAAGGGGACGGATTTCCGTACCCTGTTCTGTCCAAAAGTTGAGCTTTTCTTTTTCTGCGCCTTCATCTTCTTCTGTGGGGTTTATTAGTTGGTTGGTTCGCCACAGACGAACAGTCGTTACGGCCGCTTGACGCTTTTCGTTTTGTTCGTTTGACAAAGTGCATTATGAAAGCGAACCAAACAAGTTCAAGTGCCAAAATGTTGCAATTTAACGCCCCAATCACACGAGTCCCTTTTGGACCATCAGGCGTGAGAACATCCTGAGACAAAACAAGACACACGACAGGCAGTAACATTGACAAGCATTATAATGGTTCTGTGTTCCATGCCCTCCTGTCAGCCCGGACCCCAAAGAGGTTTAAAACGTCAAGTAACAGGACAGTTGAATATTTTATTTTTTTTATTAACTCTAAGTTTGTTTTTCCTGAAATACACCGCTGTGCCTTTTTATTGGGAAATAAAAATAAAATCACGATCACAGAGAACAAAAAGTAAAACGCAGGGCTTGACCTGGACTATAAGGAGAACTTTTAACCCTAAAGGACCTCGACTTCTTCTTCAAGCACCTCAGCAAGCTTCAAAACATCTGCTACACACACCAGATTTAAGTCACCGAACCGCAGATACGTCTTCTTTCTTGTGTTTCTCTCTCCTCTCTCTCAGTCCCACAAACATAAAACTCATCTCAGCCCCTCTGCTGCGGGGCGCTCAGACAGAGCCAGACATTCTGCTGTCTCCATTAAGCCCTTAACCCTGAAGAGTTTCTTCCTGCTGCTAGACATGCAGCACGGCTGATCCCCCAAGACCCTCAATCTCAGCCAAACCGCAGCTGGAGCCGCAACAAGTCGTATATTCTCTCCACCTTTTCAGACATGTAGGCAAATACAAGTGCAGACGGTGAAAACATTGTGACTGGACATTTAAAGGACACATTCGGAGACATCCTGTGTGCGCACTCTCAAGCAAACATTGGTTTGGGTTAGTTTTTTCGATTAGCGATCCCAGAGATGCACTTGATAAGAGATTTTATTTGTAAAATGTGAATCAGAGAAGCAGTAGCTGAAATAGAATATTTACTTTGTTGAATATCTATAGTAGCCTAATATGTACAAATTAAGTGCGGTGCCCACGTAAATATTAGCTCCTGAGAATGCAGTAAAATTAATTCATTCATCTTTAAAATAAGGTCAATGATGATTAGTACTCAATATGGCCACTAGGTGGCAGCACAGTCTAACAACGGCCCTCCTGTGAACAGTTTCTAATGTTAAGGCTAAGAATCAACACAGATTAATGATCCTTTCTAGGAAACACAACTTTACTCTACTCCTTCTACCATCATCAGTTATTCTGGGAAATTCCACTGATGCGTTTTGTTTTGTATCACAACAGGACACTCACTCTCTCACCTTCCATACATCTTTCTAAGAACAAGCAGAAGTAAACTGACAGTTTGTGTTTTTAATCCATGAGTAAGATAAGTAGAGAGAAAATAAAAATACAGTGGGCCACAGCTAAAGGGAAGAATCCCCCTTCTTTATTTCCACAAAATGTGACTTATATCCTTACTTCTTAGCTTATTCCCTCTTTCGACGCTCAGACTTTTTTGTGTGAAATGGAATGAACTTGCCATCAGAGACAGTCACAGATCGGTCCGGAGCATCAAATGAAGCCTACATCTGACATCTGAGAGCAGCGCTGTGGGCAGCAGGGCTGTTGTCAACATTTCAGCCCCTATTATGTGTCTTTACTTGAACTGGAGCGGATGAAGATAAGCACTAGGTGTGCGTCATTAAGGGCTCAGCCTGTACTCCACGCTGACACGTGGATTATCACACTGAAACCACTCGCTTTCTGTCAAATCTAGACCATACTTTTTTCCATTAAGTCCATAAGCTGCAGCTTTTTTACAATCAATGAATAGTTGAATCTTTTATATTGTTTTTAAGAGGGTTTTTGATGTAGTAGATCGCTACCCCACTACTGGGTAAGCTTTACGCAGTTGCTCTCTCAGCATATGCATTATTACGGTAAACACTTATTTGCGTTATAGAAAGTAATGTGTTGCTCTTCAATGGAGGGTGTCTGATTTATTTCTTCAAGAAAGGGGTGTGCCACAAGGTCAGACCCTGGGTTCCCTTCTCTTCTCTGTTTTTCTTAACTATCTCCCATCGATCTGTTCAAATTCTTCTGTTCAATTGTTTACAGATGACACCATGATGTATACACCCAGACCTTATTAAAAAATCCAAACTGCTCTTCCATCTGCTTTCATTCCCTCACAAAACTGCCTCTTATATAATGAATTATTTCCCAATAAAACAAATTCACCCACTATGGCTTTTGATACTAACCATCCATTCATCCACTCCTTCTCTACACAAAGTTAAAGTTGTGACTGGTGTTTTATTACAATCTAGAAAACTGTTTTACTTTCCATGTTCAGGAGAAACTTTCATCGCACATCTTGTTATTTCTTCACCATGCTGGTGTTGGGTATCCAAATACATCAATAAAAGTATAATAATCTTTACTGTATATAGTAATCATTGCACATTTGATCTCAAATGTTCATTTGGTGCTGATCACCGTTTCATGTATAATTCTCCTGACTGTCCTCCACTCAATATAAGGAGAAACATTCACCTCCTTTTTAAATGTGTTCATTTCAACTCTCCTAACTGCTGACAGCAGTTTAAGGTAGGCTCACACATTCATCCCTTCATCATTCAAGACTTTCTGCACAATTCTTCTCTTCCATTCCTTCAGTCAGAAAAACATTTGGTGAAAGATTCTTAATGTTCATTCCGACTGGAATAACTTTAACGAACCCATAACTTCTCCAAATATTCATGTACATGTCATACATGACTTTTCTGGAAGGTGTTTGTTCTTGTCTCCCCTCTGGTGGTCGGTTCATCATGTCACTCTCTTCTCTCTCATGTTTCTGTGTCTGACGTCTTCTTGAAGGTTGAATTGTTGAGGGTTATTTTGTTCAGTCTTTTATGTGTTTTCAGAAACAACATGGTATGGAATGAATCTCTGCAGTGCTTCCTCTTCAATCATGTGAACTCACTCACTCACATTAACTCACACTATCTCACTCACTCACCCACATTTACACTGACTCACTCAGATTCATTCACTCACTCACATACTCACTCAATCACTGTCACTCACTCACTTTAACTCGCACTAACTAATTTTAAATCGCACTCACTCACATTTACACTGACTCACTCACTCACTCACTCACTCACTCACTCACATACTCACTTTCTCACTATCTCTCACTCACTCACGTTAATTCGTACTCACTCATATTTACACGGACTCACTCACTCACATTCATTCACTCACTCACTCACTCATATGCACTCACACACTCACTCACCCACACACATATTCACATTCACACTTGCTCACTTACTCGCTCACTCACTCATTCACATTCCCTCTCACTCGCTAACTCACTTGCTCATTGGCTCACACAGTCACTCATATGCCATCTCTCTCACTCACTGGCTCACTCACTAGCTCACTCAATGGCTCAATGGTGAGTACCACCTCATCCCCTCGCTCACTCACATTCACTCACACACTCAATCACTCACTCACATACTCACATTCACACTGGCTCACACACTTGCTCACTCACTCATTCACATATCCTCTCACTCACTCATTCACTCACTCATTCACTCATTCACATACCCTCTCACTCACTCATTCACCCACTCACATACTCACTCACTCAATCACATTTACACTCACTCACTCAAATTCACTCTCACTCACTCACATTAGCTCACTCATTCAAATTCTCACTCACATTCCTTCACTCCCTCACATACTCATTCACTAATTCACATTCACTCTCACTCACTCACTCACTCACTCACTCACTCACTCACTCACTCACGTTCACTCACACTCAATTACTTTCATTTAAACTCACTCACATTCACTTTCATTCACTCATACACCCAAACACACATTTACACTCACTCATAATCACTCTCAGTCACTCAGTCACATATCAACTCCCTCACTTACCCCCTCACTCACATGCTCACTCACTCATATGACAACGCAATAAATGACTCACTCATTCACGCACATACTCACTCACTCACATGCTCACTCACTTACTCACTCACTCACTCACTCACTCACTCACTCACATACTAACGCACACTCACTCACATACCCACTCACTCACTCACGTTCACACTCACTCACTCACATTTGCTTTAATTCACTCAGTCACGTTGACTCGCACTCACTTACTCACATTTAGACTCACTCACATACTCACTCACTCACTCACTCACTCACTCATATACCCACTCACTCACTCACCCACTGACATACTGACATTCACATTCACTTACTCACTTAACTCACTCCCTCACTCACTTAACTCACTCCTTCACTCACTCGCACACTCAGTCACTCCCTAACTCACATACCCTTTCACTCACTCACTTACTCACTAAGTCACTCATTCCCCAACTCATATACTCACATTCACTTACTAACTTAACTCACTCCTTCACTCACTCGCTCACTCAGTCACTCACATACCCTCTAACTCACTCACTCACTCACTCACATACCCTCTCACTCACTCACTCCCTCACTTGGTCACATACCCACTCACTCACTCACTCACTCACTCCCTCACTAACTCCCATAATCACTCACATACTCACTCACTCACATACTCACTCACGCCCTCAATCACATACCCTTTCACTCACTCACTTACTCACTTATTCACTCACTTACTCACCCAATCACATTCACTTACTCACTTAACTCACTCACTGACTAACTAGCTCACTCATTCACTCACATATCCTGTCACTCACTCACTCATTCACTCGCTCACATACCCCCTCACTCACTCTTTCATTCATTCACTCACTCACTCAGCCCCTCACTCACTCACTCACCCACTCACTCACATACTCACTCACTCACATTCGCTCTAACTCCCTCACACAGGTTGACTTGCACTCACTCACATAATCACTCAAATACTATTTCGCTCACTCACTCACTTACACACTCCTTCACTCACATGCCCTCTTACTTCCTCAACTACTCACTCACTCACTCACCCACTCACATACTCACATTCACTTACTCACTTAACTCACTCCATCACTCACTCGCTCACTCAGTCACTCACATACCCTCTCACTCACTTAACTCACTCACTCACATACCCTCTCACTCACTCACTCACTCAATTTGTCACATACCCCCTCACCCAGTCACTCACTCACTCACTCACTCACTCACATACTCACTCACTCATTCGCTCTAACTCACTCACTCCCATAATCACTCACATACTCACTCACTCAATCGATCCCTCACTCACATACCCTTTCAATCACTCACTTACTCACTTATTCACTCACTCACTCACATTCACTCACTCACTTACCTCACTCACTAACTCACTCTCTCACTCAGTCACTCACATACGCTCTCACTCATTCGTTCACAAACCCCCTCACTCACTCACTCTCTCACATACCCCCTCACTCATTCATTCATTCACTCACTCACTCAACCCCTCACTCACTCACTCTCACTAACTCACTCACTCACTCACAAACTCACTCACTCACATTCGCTCCAAATCCCTCAATCAGGTTGACTCGCACTCACTCACATAATTACTCAAATACTAACTCACTCACTCACTTACTTACACACTCGCTCACTCACATGCCCTTGTACTGCCTCACCTACTCACTTACTCACTCACTCACCCACTCACATACTCACATTCACTTATTCACTCCCTCTCTCGCTCACTCAGTCACTAATATACCCTCCCACTCACTCACTCACCCCCAAACTAACTCACATTCGCTCTCACTCACTCAGTCACTCACATAATCACTCACTCACTCATATTCGCTCTAACTCACTCACTCAGGTTGACTCGCACTCACTCCCATAATCACTCACATACTCACTCACTCACATACTAACTCACTCAATAAATCCCTCACTCACATAACCTTTCACTCACTCACTTACTCACTCATTCACTCACTCATCCCCTCACTCACTCACATTTGCTCTCACTCACATACTCACTCACTCACATTCACTCTAACTCACTCATTCATGTTGACTCGCACTAACTCCCATAATCACTCACATACTCAATCCATCACATACTAACTCACTCAATAACTCCCTCACTCACTGACTCACTAGCTCACTCAGTCACTCATTGCCCTCTCACTCACTCACTCACTCGCTCAAATACCCCCTCACTCATTCATTCACTCACTCACCTCCTCACTCTCACTCACTCACTCACTCACATACTCACTCACTCATATTCGCTCTAACTCACTCACTCAGGTTGACTCGCACTCACTCCCACTCCCACTCACTCACTTACTCACTTACTCACCCACTCACATACTCACATTCACTTACTCACTTAACTCACTCCATCACTCACTCGCTCACTCAGTCAGTCACATACCCTCTCACTCACTCACTCACTCACTCACTCATATTCGCTCTAACTCACTCACTCAGGTTGACTCGCACTCACTCCCATAATCACTCACATACTCACATACTCACTAACTCACATACTCACTCACTCACTCACATACTCACTCACTCAATCAATCAATCCCTCACTCACATACCCTTTCACTCACTCACTTACTCACTTATTCACTCACTCATTCACCCACCCACTCACATACTCACTCACTCACTCACATACTTACTCACTCATATTCGCTCTAACTCACTCACTCAGGTTGACTCGCACTCACTCCCACTCCCTCACTTACACACTTACTCACCAACTCAAATACTCACATTCACTTACTCACTTAACTCACTCCATCACTCGCTCACTCAGTCACTCACATATCCTCTTACTCACTTAACTCACTCACTTGCTCACTCAGTCACTCACATATCCCCTCACTCACTCACTCACTCACATATCCTTTCACTCACTCACTCACTCACTCACTCATTCACTCCCTCACTCACTCACTCACATAGTCACTCACTCATATTCGCTCTAACTCACTCACTCAGGTTGACTCGCACTCACTCCCATAATCACTCACATACTCACTCACATACTAACTCACTCAATCAATCCCTCACTCACATACCCTTTCACTCACTCACTTACTCACTTATTCACTCACTCACTCACCCACTCACATTCACTTACTCACTTAACTCACTCACTGACTCACTCGCTCACTCAGTCACTCACATGCGCTCTCACTCACTCGCTCACATACCCCCTCACCCACTCACTCACTCACTTGCTCACATACCCCCTCACTCACTCATTCATTCACTCACTCACCCCCTTACTCACTCCCTCTCACTAACTCACTCACTCACTCACATACTCACTCACATTCGTTCAAACTCCCTCACTCAGGTTGACTCGCACTCACTCACACAATCACTCAAATACTACCTCACTCACTCACTTACACACTCCCTAACTCACATGCCCTCTTACTCCCTCAACTACTCACGTACTCACTCACTCACCCCTCACTCACTCACATTCGCTCTAACTCACTCACTCAGGTTGACCCGCACTCACTCATATAATCACTCACATACTCACTCACATACTAACTCACTCCCTCACTTGCTCACTCCCTCACTCACATCACCTCTCATTCACTCACTCACATACTAACTCACTCACTTAAGCTCACACTCACATTCAAATTCACTCCAATACTAACTCCTCACTCACTCACTCACTTAAGCTCTCACTCACATACTCATTCACTCCAATACAAACTCCATCACTCACATATAAACTACCTCACTCACACACTCACTCACTTCCATACTCACTCACTCACTTACTTACTCACTCACTCACTCACTCACTCACTCACTCACTCACTCACCCGGTGGTCTTACATGGACAGTCTAATCCAGGATAGATTCAGTAAACGGCGTCAGTAAAATGAGATTTCATTCCTTTATGGGGAGGTAGTCTAAGTCCTTTGGGAAAGTCTTTCCGATATCCAGTTGCTGGACGTAAACACTGTTTCTGAAAGTTCTCTGTTTGAGTTGTATCTGCGCATGCCCAGCGTCGTGACACATTTTAAACATGCTCGACTTCAAAACAGTACCGTTCAACATCGGAGAGTTATTTACTCATCGCAATTCTGAAATACTTTAACATAGTTGGACGGTTAGAGGGGCGAAAAGTCACTTCCTGTCCAAGCCCTCTTTGTCGTATTCTTCTTCTGGGCGCTTGCTGGCAGTTGGTGGCAACTCATCGAAGCATTATCACCACCTTATAAGTGTGGATCGTCTTTACATGTCCGAAAGCGTTTTCCGTATAGATGAGTTGATGCATGTAAACACCGGGTTGGTAAAGGGCAAAGGTCATGTAAACAGGCGACCGACATTGCAATTCGGAATGGTTTAATTCAGATTGGAGAAAAGTGTCCCGTGTAAACCCACTTACTGAGTGAGTGACGGAAAGTGGTTTAAAAATCATCATACCATCAATCAACCAATCAATCAATCAAATTTTATTTATACAGCCCAGATTCAATACAACAGTTGTCTGAAGGTGTTTTGCAGAAAGAGCGGTTCCGGACCGAACTTTTTGTATAATTGGCGACAGTGGCGAGAAAAATAACTACCTTTTAACAGGTAGAAACCTCGAGCAGATCCAACAATCAGGATGGGCGGCCTACTGCCATGACCGGTCAGGTTTGAAGAGAGAGAGAGAGAGAGAGAGAGAGAGAGAGAGAGAGAGAGAGAGAAATCATGTCTCAAGTTTAGTTTCAGTTTTGATGAGCTTAAACTGGGCTTGAATTAAGATGGAAACATTCACATTTTCGTTACGTTAGCCATCATCGTGACTTTATGCCTGCTGATGATCTGGACCCTACCGGAGCGAGCTGTTCTTCTTGTTGTCCTTCCACTATCAACACAGAAGTCTGAACTCACCATAACGGCATTAAACCAAACTCTGGAAGACAAAATTCAACTATTTAAAAAAGATGACTGATGGGAATGACGGATCATCATAAGATCCACTGATGCTGGAATTTAAAAATACACCATTGTAGGAAATACAGTAAAATATGCCAACAGTAAGAGAAAGTAAAATCCAGAATTCTGTATCACTGGTATAGATAAGCTGAACTACCAGTAAAACAGTTTCACCAACATAATCGAACAAAGAACCAAACATCAACCACAATAAACAAGCAACATTAGTTTTCTGTTTACGCTCCAGATTCTGTTGATGTGTAGGATTATATTCAACGTAAAGACCTTTTCACCATTCAGCAGGAACCAACCATCACGTCTTCAGAAATATGAAAATAAAATAAAGTATTATTATATATTCTTTTGTTAAAAATTGTAAAAAAAACAACAAATGAAAGAATGAACAGAATTCTTTTTTTGTTTTTTATGGTAAAGTTCTGGCAGCCGGTCTTCTTACTATATATCACAGACTGTCTTCTTGTTCTTTACAGTGTGGTTTGTGTATTTTAAGACACACATCTCAAAGATCCTTTTAATCGCTACAGTAATAAAAGAAAAAAAAGTGCTCTAGACAACTGTTTCTTGTTGTTGTTGTTTTTTTTTAATGACAGGAGAAAACATAGATGTGATAGAAGCAGGCGGCCACATAAACGCCCTGGACCTCCCATGCGCACCATACTGGGGAAAGCACCGAAGAGGAGGATGCTGAAGGCACCAGGACCGACTGGACGTCCACAAGCATTAGCGGTGAAATGTCCCTTTAAGATAGCAGACCCATCTCACTGTCACTTAGATTCTGTTAGCGCCGCTGCAGCGACAGATGTCCGACAACACGGAGGTAGAAGGTTAGAAATATGATCACATAAACGCCGCTACTCCGTTGGTAAGAGGTCTGCTTCCTCATCCATCACCTCCACTTTCAGCGCAGACGCCATCAATCACGCCTCATAAAGGAGCACCAGCTCCGGACGGAGGTCGACGCCGTCCATCAACTGGAAGGTAATTTGATGCCAGTCCGATGAAGTGTTCTGTCTTTTGAACTCCAACCTTTACCAGGCTAATGATGATTATTCAATCTTCCTGTGCAGTATCCTGAATCTCAAACGAGATCAGCCTCCGCCGAACATTAAAGCATGTGCAGATGATGAGGTTATTCAAACGGGATGTGATGCAGATCACTTTGCCTTACTTTGATGTTATCAGCGTCTTTTTCAGACTCCGGATCTCAGTCTTTGGAGGAGACAGCTAGCATCATTTTTCACGACAGTAAACTATATTAAAGTCAGTCTCATTTTCACATTATCCTGTCAGTCACACCTTAATCTTGATTTCCCTAATTTCCTTTCATGGTCTGATGCTGTCAGTGAGACAACGTTCCCCTCAGTTGGTCCCATCTGTCTAACACATGATGACACCCCTTCACTGACTGGATCCATGCAGGCCAGGATCCTGGTTATTGTTGGGGTTCTGGAATAACCCCTCTTTGTTTTTGTGCTTGTAAACATCATATCCCGATCTCAGTAACCGGGATGAGACCCAATCCCGATTTTGAGGAACCCAGGTATTCTACCCGGAGTTGCCCTGAAGAAACTGTCACATGTTTACGTCAGGTCCTTGTTTCTGAGCGCTGCTCATCACTCCACAGGCGGCGTGGACGTAACAGAACTCCCAACACGCAGTGGCTGCAGCAGAAAGCATCTTTGAAGAAAAAAAAAAAGTTCCAAAATGCTGACCTGTGCGAGTTGGAAGTAAACAAGCTAGAAGGTGAAAGTTTCCCAACATGGTAAGAACAAGTATGACGGTTTTCATGATGGTAAACAAATGAAAGGGGGGGGGGGGCTGCAGCTACATGGTACATTACATTGATTCTACCAAGTGGAGGACTTGTTAAATGTTGCTTGTCGCTCTCGTCTCTTATTGCTGATGATAAGGCGAATAAACCATATCCACTGAGCCATGCTCAACTTTAATAGCGCTAAGCCCAGTATAAACCCCACCGCCCAGCTTGATTTAAAACTTATTTAAAAGTTTTAAATTTAAGCTGCAGTTACAGATGGTACTGATAGAATTGCAGCGTGATAAACATTATAAACAGGCTGGAGTGAGAAAGCAGGATAGAAATATTTATCATGGATACAGAATTATGGAGAAAAAGACTCTTCTCTTCTTCTTCGTGTATGTGCCGTTCTCCCGAATGTGATCACAACCCCCTCATTGACATCGTATAGATGTCCATGTAAACACGGTCATTATAACCCCCCACCCCCCACCCCCAGTCAACACTTTAATCAAAATCTCCCTGAAGAGTCTAAGCTCCAAAGACTTTCGAACAGACTAATCAGCTTAACTTCATTCACTTGCCTCTCCTGATTGAAATGTCTAGTAAACACTTTTATGAGTACAATAACCTTGTTTCAACTATTTACGAAGGCTTTGGCTGGATGTGTGTCGTATGTGATCACGGAACTCTGAGTTTTAAACACTCTTCAACGCTTCCCGTAAGGCTGCAGAGTGAGAGGTTGGGTGGCGGCCTACTGGCGTGCCCTCCCTTAAAACCAAGGCTACTTTCCCCTCCATCCACAGAACTCTCTTGACAGGCCTAGGTGGTATTTTATTATTTCGGTTCATTCTGTCTATTCGGACTCTATAATTACTTTCTACATGTCATTTAACTTTTTTTTTTTCAAATTACACGTCTTAGCCTCTTTGAGGGATAGGATTTCCCTGCCATGTATTTTGGTATACTCTATTTTAAACTCTCTCTCTGTTATTATTTTTCATTTTGGGTTTTTCCTTTAATCACTGTGCTATGATCTTGCTTTTTTCTATTTTGTCTGGAACTGAGAGCTAAAATGTTGAAAATATGCAGTGAAGTTGGAGCTTATTGGGTCATAGCAAACCCTCTCAAGGAGTGACTGAATCTGGAGGAGGGTGACATGATTCTGTTTGTTGGCATCTGAATTTGGATCAAAAGTCCCTCATAAAATAACCCATAATGTATTTTGAACATATGCCATTCACCGCACCAGCATTAACCCATTCGTGTACAGACCGAAGCAACTACTACTACGCTTACTACTTCATTTCAGTTGTAGACATGGTTTTCAAATCAAACCAAAAATTGATTCCCTGCATTGTGACTTCAAACGATAACACCCAGGGACCAGCTGAGATTTCCAAGAGAGTTCCTCCTCTAATTTTAAAACAAAACATCACATTATTGGACTGATGCCTGTCTCAGAGAAAGTCAGAGGCGGAGAGAGCGATGGGCCCCTCAGAGCCTTTGTTTACGTGAGCGTTATAGGCACCATTCCCACAAACGTGGAAGGGAGCCCTTTGTAAACAGGCTTTGAGTGAAGCAGCTATTCGTCTGCCAATCTAAATACAACAAGGGCCCGTGGTAGGCTTCATCACCATCTCTAATTTCGGCTTTGGTGGAGAGAGGGACCACGGATCGGGGCCACATGCAAGCATGCGTGTTGCCAGTGAGGGAGGAACATTTTTGTCCTTGGTGAAAGATAGGAACCACATGCTGGGGTACACACTTTGAACCACACACATCGACACACAGATGAACACACTCAAAGCCCTGACCGAAACACAAAGATGCGTCAGTAGATTTAATGTATCATGGAGTTCAGAGGATGATGGGACACGTCGTGGAGAAACAGGCAGTAGAAATGAAGAATTTGGGATTCCTGACATGGAGAGTTTTGTTATGAGGAGTCGTTGCAGGAAACATTGTGAACTATTGCAGCAAAAAAGAGACCCACAAAATGAAACATTTGCTAAAGGTTTGACATTATTATTTGAAAGACAACAGGAAATCAGGTCCGTGTTCCTGCTCCTGATGAAAGAGTGTGTTCTAGTATGTTTTTACGTGACATCAGAACTCTGCCGGGGTGATTCTCTACACTGTTTATTTCTCTGCTCTGTCAAAACTCCATTAATCTCATCTTATATATATGTTATATATATTCTAATGATCTGAAGAAAGGTGATCACTCATAACCCATGAGTCACCTGCAGGTGTGAACACGCTGGACTATGGGTGGTGGAGACAACACTAGGGGGAGCCAAGGCATAACAGGAAATCCTGACAAATCCTCCCTATAAACCGCTTAATGAAAGTTTCTCTCCAAAGTGAACTTGGCCCACTTATAAAAGGACAGTTGTCATCTTCCTCTCTCTTGTTAGGCCTGCCATTGAAGTGCGACTTGTGTCTGCCCATCAGAACAGACTTCTCTCGGCCTTATTGTTAAAGTTGGAGGTAAACTTTGGGAATTGAGGCCCTGTTCATTAAGCCTATGGAGTAAAACTGGGGACAGGCTAATTAGAAAGGCGCCTTTGACGGACTGGCTGGGGCTGTAATAATTGGCCAAAGCAAGAAAGTGCCACTGAAGAACAAGGAGTTAAAATGGACAGAAGCTCTGAGCCCTCCAGCTTTTCCCAGTTAGACGTATTTTTCTGTGTTTTCCACAGATTTTTCGCTCGAGAGGCCACACATAAATTGATACAAATCCATAATCCAGATTTGGGCTTAAATTTGTCTCACTCTCCTGCTTTTCCTTACAGGAGTGTGTTGAGTATTGATCCAAGCCTGAATAATTGAGAAGCTTAAGCTAAGCAAGCATGTGAGGGAAACGGTACTGAATGGTACATCTCAAAATTGGGCTTCAAATTTGAAGTGCAAAGAGTTGCAATCTAACGCAACATAAATTGGGACTCTTTGGTTTTTTAATTTAGTTTGGAGTTCTGTTTGAGTTCTGCATCTGTTAGGCACATGCACTGAAGTCATCGCAGCAGCACGCGGCGGCGTAGGTTAGATTGCAGGATGTGTTAGGTGACGCACTGCACCTGGAAATGATTCATGGCCTTTTTCAGTTTTCACTTCTGGAAGCCACATGCATGTTTGTCATTATGACAAATTTAAAAGGGATTTGATATAATGCCCAGGACACTTGACTCTGTCCCAGGCTCCCGCACTAAAGCTCTCCTGGAGGGACTTATTAAAATCAATATTCTTCCACCAGCTCATGTGAAAATAACACCTGCTTCAGCGGCTGTATGCTCTACAATCCTTTAACCACAAAAATAACAATCCTTCATTTTGTGGCTCAATGTTAACTTAGTCTATAACAAAGAACTTATAGTAAATGTGAATATCATTATTATCTAATTTAGTTTTTGATATGAATCACAGAAGGAAATGCAAAACCAAAACCGCCCACTTTCTTTGTGAGAACATTAAAGGGTTAACCCTTTAATGTTCTCACAAAGAAAGTAAAATTGGGGATAAGTTATTTATTTGCATATTTCATTTGAGGCGTTTATTGATGATAAATGACCTGACTTTGGTAAAGGACGTTTTTAAACTGTTAAAAGAAAATTGGCTTAAAAAAATTGTATTTCATGGAAAATGGTCCATGTCAATTAGATTAGCTTAACCTTTTGGGAAAGCATGTTTTTAAAAAACGATTTGACCTTGACTCCTTTTGGTTGTTTTCAAGTTTCAGAATTCTGTGTAGTTAGTCCACACATGCTTTAATGTGTAAAAGAAATCCTACTTATCGAATAGGTGCTTCTCTGTAGCCATGGTTAATGCCTCCTCCTCTGTGTTCCCTGTGTCATGTGGTGTCCCCCAGGGCTCCATCTTCTGCCCCTTACCATTTAGCATAAACATGCTGCCACAGGGTCGTATTTTAGACGGGTTCAGTTACATCTTCAATAAGAAAATGTAAGAACATTACAGGGTTAACATGAAACATCTGCTGACATAGATATCTGATTGTGTGTGGTAGCAGGATCTTCCGTCAGTGTGACACTCCACTTCACTCTCCATTAGTTTCATTAAACGAATGACTCCATCTCCTGTCTTCATCATTATACGTTTAATTTCTTTTAAATGTCAGGAAAAAATGTCAAATTATTTAACCGTATTTCCGGTAGATTTATAACTTTCAGTGATTTTTCGATAAAGATTAAAATGAGCTCACACTAAGATGAAGTTAAAATCTTTGCTAATGAAGCAGTGCATTGTTTAGCACTGACTCGTTTCTTTATTTGTTGAACAGTTTCATATTTACATGCAGACATTTAAAATAGATTGCATCATCATCGGTCTTCATATAGACCTGTGATAGTAGGAAATAGAAAAATAATGATTGTGTTTCATGATTGTGTTTTTCTCCAATATCTCACCCTTCACTTAACATCTCTTTGCATTTTGTTATGTACATGAAATTTTAAAAAATGCCATGGGAAGTCTGTGTTAAAGGGTTAACTCCCGCAGCTCTCCTGCGCACTAGAGCCCCACCTTCTGTGTCTATGTCCGAACCCGTCCATGTCCAACACGGTTAACACTAGCTGAAGCACTAAGCTTTTACGCTGAAAGACAGTTGTTGTTACCATGATTACCGCTTATCTGTTTGCCCTGATCGCTCATGTCAGCAGAATAAATGACCTTAAAACGGCCTGTTTTTGGCTCTATGCCCTTAAAGCTGCTGTGTTTTTTTTTCACGTCAAACATAAACATCAGCAGTTATAAATATTCTGAAATTCTATTCTTACTATTGTCTAACTGCTTCGTTAGATTCTATATTCAGAACTAAATCAAAATCCCTCCAAACTATGGGTTTCCCTGCATGGTAGTCGGTAGGTTTAAAATTAACCGAGGACAAGTTTTTCTTGAAAGCCCTTCATGCTTTAAGCTCGGCTACTCCATGAGAATTTACTGCTTGAAATGTAACACATTGCCAATGCTGCGTTCAAAGGCTCATAACGCTGTCACGTAAACAAAAACCTCCAATCCTGACTAAAAGGCCAACACAGAGACACGGACTGTAGAACCATTATTTTACTTACTGTTACACTGGGGTTTCAGTAAGATGTCTCGAAAGCATCATTTTAAATTGGCTATCTTGACCATACCCGACTTTGGCTATCCATGATGTGACAAAGCCCGACTTATTTCTAAATAGTTATCCATACCCGACCCGAGGTTGCGTTACCATTGATCGAGGCTGGCCCGAACCCTTTGGGCCTTCTGTTTTTTATCTCTGAACCCGGTCATGGCCGTCAGGCTTCGGTCAGGTACCACACTGTATTGCTCACCTCTATCAAGTTACAAGAGAAAGATATTAGTAACCATTGTGTTATAACAGAAAAATAAAGTGGTTGAAAGAAAAAGATGACATGAGGAAGGAGTTTAGGATTGATAAGAAACGACCACTCCTGTTTCCGCTAGTACCATGTGATTTTAGCTCTCCAGCTACTCAGTAGAACTCCTATTATGCCCTAAATTAGTGGTCAGCTTAATGGAAACTAAACCTAAATTAGAACTATGCTATCATCACCAATAGCAAGTGCATATCTCTGATATGTACTTTTGTGAGTCTCTTATCCCATGCGTTGTACAAGCAATCCCCCTGATTGAATTACTCAAATTTAATGTAAAGTTACATCCACAGTATTTGTTTGTCAAAACGCTCCCCCTAGTGGGTAATATGAAATCTCAAGTTGATTCATATACATCAAAATCTAACCAATGATTAGGTTGTCTTAAAATGTTTTTTTTTGTAAAAAGCTCCCCCTAGTGAGTAAAATATGAACTATTAGAGTAAAACATGACATAGACCAATTCAAGATCATTCACATAAACTAAAACGGTTACGAAGTTATGTTCGAAAAACAGAGTTATGCAAAAAAGCCCCCCCGGGGAGTAAGATACGAGCTATTCAAGCGCAGCTATTATGTATACAAGATTGATCATCTTTAGTCGATTAGTAAGCAACACATTTTGAGTAAATCGAACCAATGCTAACAAAGTTATGTCCAAAAACAGTGTTTTTCATAAAAAATTGTCCCTAATGGGTAAAATTAATATAGAGTTAATACCGATATTTTTAATATAAATTTCCTGGGATAAATTCAAATGCAACGGTTTAGAAATGATGGCCTGACATGTTTGGATATAAAACTCCCCTTAGTGTCGGAAATATACACTCAAATTTCCCCAAAAATCCCTCAAATTCTTCCTCGTACTAACTAGCTACGACATTTGAAAAATTATATAGTTTTTGAGTTATCACCTTAACAGTTTGGATCTGCGACGGACAGGACGGTGCGGCAGCAATGGCGATTTTTCAGGGTATAGATATGTAGAAAATGAGAACTGCGTTAAACTTAGCAGAAGCTGTAGCACCAGTACAGTGCTGCAGTGGTGGACAGTATGGCCGACCTCCCTTCTTTGAAATGAGGCTTATAGATGTTTTGATGTCATAATCATATTATGTGAACACTGACACAAATAAAATAAAATCTACAGTAAATAATGTTGTTTAGGACGTATTTAAACTATGGCTTACTAGCGTTTTCTTATTAGCGTAACATTCTGTGGAAGGGGGGGCACTTTTTAAAACAATGGACCCGTCATCCTTGACAGCAAGGGTATATCCCTAAAAAGTCCCCCATCCCCCTTTAGTTGAACAAGCAAAAGCCCCCCCTAATTGAACCCCTCAAATTAAATATGAAGTTAGTTCCAAAGTATTTTTAAGTACAAAAAAAAACTCACTCCTAGTGAGTAAAATATGAACTACTAGTCAATCAGACCAACAGCTGAGAAAAAATATTTGGAGATAAAGCTCCCCTTAGTGTTGGAAACACACAATGGATCCCTCCAAAAATTTACCCCAGTTCTTCCTCAAACAAAGGTCTATGTGGGCATAAAATTTTAAAATTAAACATGAAAGAGTTTTTGATTTGTCTGGTTAAACGAAGGATCTGTGGCGGCGGCGGGGGGCGCGTACACGGCATAACCATTCCATAATATCCCCCACTTTTCGTGGAATATAACAAGTGCAATAGATCCTTCCTCAGCAGCAGCAGTTCACACTATTTCTGTCACACTCTCCACTCATGTGGGTCTTCAGTAAGTATTCTCCACCATCTCTCACTCACTTCTCCACTTTCTCTCCATATGTCACGGAGCAGGAGACAGGCGTGGATCCGACCAGCAGCTGACGATGAAATACGACCCGGTGATTTGTGGATTGTCTGCTGTTTAAGATGTTAGAGACAGAGAGTCCTCACACATGCAGCAGGAAGCTGCAACAGATGGCAGGTTTCCCCCCCACACACATTGCATACCTTTGATTTGTATACAGATAGAGGTTTGAGTTCCGGCTGAGGCGAGAGCCAGAGGTCCAGAGCTCTTGAACAGAACTGATGTAGCATTTACTAGAACACTGTTCATTTAAGTCGGGTCTTTCAGGTTGTGTGACTCAGTTATAATCTCTGCAGCAGAGTAAATAGCAGACCATTATTTAAAAACTAAAGAATAAAGAGGTTAATAGGATAAAAATAAAATTATCGGCATCATCTGTGATAACCAGAAATATTTAGAAATGTGAACATTAATTAAAGATGCTCTAACCAATATTATGTGTCAATAAATGATTTGTGATGTAAATTGACTACATTTATGCGCACCTATTGCTTGCACCAGTAGTACCACATTAGAATATGTAGCCTACACTCCGCTCACGGCGCAGTTGACCTAAACACTTCTTTGATGTTGATGTGATGTGTTTATAAAATGAAGATAAGACGAATATAACTTCAACTGCTGTGTGTGAGCCAAAGCACTGTGCAATATATATTATTCATATATATATATATATATATATATATATATATATATATATATGAAATGAAAGTCACCTGACTGTGATGACTCGCATGTCTACCACTCATGAGATGCAAATTGGGTTTGATGACATGGAGAAGCTGGAAACAGGGGAACCACCATTCTGATAGATGACCCACTCTGTCTCCTGATCCACAAAACATTGTCACGTATAGTGATGATGCACATGGAATTAGAAATGTATTGTGGTTGCCCTTAGCTTTGTGAAGCAGTCCCGCATCTTTCAGCACATTGCTATGGTGTCACAACTTTGGTGTCATTTTTATTTATTTTTTATCGACCGTCCAGTGCCGAGGAGCAGACAGATACAGTGAACACTAGCTGTTAAAAGAACATTTAGTGGCTAAAGAAATCGGATTTTCTTTGATAATGAGATACAAGAGCATGATTGAATATCAATGTTGGACTTCCAGGTGTCACACGAGAACACAAACACAACCCAAAATGTACAAACCTTGGCTAAAAGCTCCAGACAGCTTTACTAGCACTAGTACTTTGTCTGAGGGGCGGCTGAGGCTGAGGAGGTAAAGTGGCCGTCCTCTCAACAGAGTGTAAATTCAGTACATTATGGCACAACTTCAGGTTTTAAAGAAAAGCCCTTAGCCAATGAATTAGCACATAATTTGCTGTCCATAAAAAAGTACAGAGTGTTTAAAAGTGTGTTTTAAACCTCATCTGCAAAGAGAGCTGACATGTCAGGAGATGTGGTCCAATCAGTCCGCCCTCTGCTGCCAAAACATTTACTGGTAGAAGAGCACACATCATCATGTGCTTGAATGGTAATTGAGAGAGGAGCGTTTGTAGAAAATCATCAACGCATGAAGCTGGTGTGCATTTTCAAAGTCGACTGAGAGTGCTGTCGACCTTTGGGATCATTTTCTGTTCCATTATTTAATGCTGACATGGAATCAGTGAGGTGGAGTGAGTGAAACAAGGAGAGGTTTGCGTGTGTGCTGATCCAGACTGAGGACCTGAGGTGAGATGACGGGGCACTGGCAGATTCATTTCTCTGCTGCGCTCCATTTGCTCCATTTTGCTCGGTTCACTCACCCAATGATATTCCAAGTGATGTAAACTGGCATGATTCCTTCAATTTACATAAACTTACAAAGACTCCACGCTACTAAAGGTAGATGGTATGATTTCACTTTTTGTAGATGAAAAAAATACATTCAATTATCTAAAAAAAAGAAGCTCAACTGTACAATAACATAATAAATGCTTTTATTTATTTTATTTAATTTTCATTAATTAGCAGTTGTAGTTAGCTTACAGTTTGATTACTTGGAGATCTGCTATATTCCACTTCATCACTTCATACTGTTTTCAATTCGATTCAGGTTTGTGTGTCATTGTTCTCAATAAAGTTTTCTTTTCTGTTTCACTTAAAGGTGAAGCGTACATCTCTTTGAATAATATATATTCATATAATATTTAACATGAGCTCAACAGAGTTGTTTCTAATCTTCAGAGGGGATGAAACTGCTAATATAATCCTGCATATGTAAATTTAAAACTTTATTCGTCCATAAACATTCACCCTTAATTTCACGAATCATTATGTCTCAAGTATTTGATGGATAAAATTTTGGTTCCTATGTCCATTTTGGCTCTTTTCCTGTAGTGTAGTGAATGGCTACACTGAACATTGTCAACTGTTCAATTAAATATAAGGCTAAAATTAACTATGGATATTATCTGCTTTTATGCAAGTCCCGATGACTTTGGTCCCCGTCTGTGTTTTTAAATGTGGTTTTAGAAGAAGTGCACTAAACAGAACTGTAGAGCCTAATTATCATTTCCACGGTGCACCAATAGCTGTAGATGACATTAGCTACCAGTAGCAGAGTCAGCCCTTATGTCTGACTGGGTTTAATAATAATAATAATAATAATAATACATTTAATTTATAACACACTTCACATTTGGATCAAATATCTAAGTGCTACGAAGTAAAACCGGATAAAAGCATCAATAAAAAAATATAATAATAATTATATAAAAATATGACCAAAAAACAACAATGTTAATTAAAAGTTATAGGTTCTGCTAAAAAGGAAAGTTTTAAGTCCTTTTTTAAAAGTCTCAGTCGTCTATGGAGCCCTCAGATGGTCAGGGAGGGCATTCCACAGACGAGGGGCAGCAGAACAGGACGTGGTGCTGATCTTAGTCCGGGGAAGGAGGAGGCGGTATCAGTGGGTAGAACGGAGGGATCGTGTTGAGGTCAGTGGGGTGAGTAGTTCTTTTAGGTAGGGGGTGGGGGGGGTTGCCATGGATGCACTGGTGAGTGAGGAGAGAGATCTTATAATCAATCCTTTTGGAGATGGGAAGCCAATGAAGGGAATGAAGAACGGGGGTGATGTGTTCGTGTTTACACTCTCATCCGGATCTTACAGACGGTTTTGAACATATCGTAGTCTTTGAAGACATTTTTGTCAGGGATCCCGATGAGAAGTGCGTTACAGTAATCCAGTCTGGAGGAGACAAACGTGTGGACCAGCTTTACAGCATCACTTAAAGTGAGTGAAGAACGGAGTTTGGAAATATTTCAATATAATTACATTACATTTCATTAGGGTTTGACTCTATCTGTGCACATGCTCCTTGTGAGACAGAGGCTCTGAGGAAACCCTGGGACTGTGGCGTACTAAGCATGGATCCCTCACTGTCCACACTTCGACCTATACCCATGATATTGAACGTGAGATGTCTACCTGGTCAAGGCAGCTGTAGAGCCTACTCCATTGATGTTCTTGTCATGGCTGATGCCATTGTTTTCATCCTGGTGCCTGACCTGGAGTCGTGTTTTAGCTGAGCTCACACCAGTCGCACACAGCTGTTGAGCGGCTGAGGCTCAGAACATAGAGTGGTCTTCCCAGGTTCAGTCCCAAGGTTGCTGTAGTCTTGGGACCCTGAACACCAATCTGCTCTATGCTCCTCAGGAATGCAGAGAACTGCCGTGCACCTACTGGTGTACAGTATAATACCAAATACTCCCTAATAATCGATTAAGTTATTATAACTTAATCGATTATTAGGGAAAACAGGACTTTTGTTAATGTTACTCCAGATCTCTGTTTAGTTGGGGAGAGCACGTAATGTTGGGTCAGGCTCCTCTACGGAAATCTATAAATATGAATTTATGGTTCTCTCTGTGAGCTTTAAATTCTGTTCCAAGGTCAGTAATGTGTAGTTTTGTTTTTGTTTTGTGGGTTTTTTTCCCTTTGCAATATCAAAGTACATCTTTCTTTTATTGATCCTTGTCCAGACTTGTCTGCCTGACAAATATCCATACTTCTCCAGCGATCATCTAATGTCGTCGACACTGCAGTTTACTTACGGATAATGACAGAGTCTCTCCTGGAAGTTGCCCAAGTTTTCCCTAAGACAGTATTCTTCTATCAAGCTGCATGAAATCAACTTCTAGAGAGAACAGTGACATTCTACTTACAGAGTTAGTGTTGATACACTTGTGAATACCCTTAAATAAAGGTTTTCTACGGTGACCAACAGGGGGGACGCACTTCAACCAAAAACAAACACACTTCAACCATCAACTTGAAAAAAAAAAACACACTGCAACCATCAATTAAAAAAAAAAAAACACACTTCAACCATCAATTAAAAAAAAAACCATCAACTTAAAAAACACACACCGCAACCATTAATTAAAAAAAAAAAAACCATCAACTTAAAAAAAAAATTTATTTGACATCAGGTTGCAAATTAAGAAAAAATCTTCAGGAATTTTCACAACACAGGCACGCTACAAATGCCACAACAAGTAACATTAAGAAAAACCACAAGACAACGGAAGCGTTTTAAAAGTGATGCATCCCCGGACGCGTATTTTTTAATGCTTCAGTTGGTAAACAAAACAGATATAATACATAAACGTGTCATGATATTTTGAAAAGCAGTGGTAGCTTGGTTTAACTTCTGGGTCATGCAGTCATGTGACTTAGAATAAAACTTTAATCAACGTCGCAAAAACAACAAATACATTTTATGATGGTGTTTTATACCTTCTAAAAACTCTTAACCAGACATTTTAATAGCTTTTGTACGTTCATTCTGGCTGTTGCCATAGCGACAATTTACGTCAGTATACAAGAGTGGTTAAGAGTTTTTAGCAGGTATAATACACCTTTTTTACTGTAGCTTTGGGTTCTGTAGATGTTAGGATCAGAATAAACTTTAATTGTTGTTTTAAACGTAAACACAAGTATCGATGTTGGTTAAAGTCTTATTCTTAGTCACGTGACCCGGAAGTTAAGGGAAGCTACAACGACTAATTGTCCTTTGTAAACACTTCCGTTGTCTTGTGGCTTTTGCAGATTGTCTTTCTTAATGTGTTGTGGCTCCTGCAGCGTGCATGTGTGTTGTCAACTTGAAGTAGATGTTTTCTTAGTTTGTAGCATGCCCATGATGTCAAAATGATTTTTGCAGTGCGTTTGCCCCTGTAGGCCATCACAGTTTTCACTATGAAAAAGATCCATCTTGTGTTTTCTAATCTAATTCACTGTACTACACTTGCTCTAGGTATGCCTTTATATGTCACAGGCACATATATTACACACATAAAACACATATAGAATACACATCATTACTCCAGTGTAGCTTAGTGCCTGCAGAAATAGGAACCATAGAAATGGCTACATAACATTTACAGAGTGAGAAGGTCGTTCGGGGGTGTCAGGTCTGAAACTGTTGCCTTAATCTCATGGAAATACTGATCACACTCACACGTCTCACATGTTGTTGCTCACTAAATAATAGCATCTGAATTTCCCATTCTATTACAAGTTTGTGCTGTGGCAGATGGAGTCGCAATTATGACTCAACAGTACGGAAATTTCGTAATTATTGTGGAAGCCTCAATCATACAAAACAGCGTAAGCTGTAATTCAGGAGGACATTATGCAAAAGATGGACGGTGACCCGCTCACATGCATATCCAAGTCATCAGAGGATTCCGAGACTTAATTGCAGCCTCCTCTGTGTTTACTTGGCAGTGAAAGCAGCAGCCACTGAACTTGTGTTTATTTTCGACTTCGACGTTTTAGTGGAGAATAAATCATCCCGGTATACTGCCGCACCATGAAAAAACGCTCCAAAGAGGTGTCAAGTTGAAAGTGACCTGCATCCTGTGGAAAATTAAACCTTTTTCGAAACCTTTTCTCTCTCAGTCTTTGAAGAGCGAAAGCATTAAATCCGTTTGCTAATGCTCTAGCACACAATCGTTTTTCTTCACTTTTGGAAATGTAAAATACCTGCCATCCTGAATTAATTGTGGACATTCAGGAAGCTCAAAAACATAATGTTTGATGGCATGCTATTTTCCACTGAACGCCTCATTATAGCCTACTCTGGAAATCTTTACCAAGGCCGCTCATGGAGAGAGCCAAGCAGCAAAGATCATGACTTTATTCTAGGTCCAACGGAGGGGGGACTCACGGGACTTGCTCGCAGTGCGAAGTGCTCCCGCGGGTACCTGGGATAGCCGAGAGGCGAAATGTAATAACTCAATGACGAGGAGAGGCTGCCAATTACAGTCAGCTCAGGATAGAAGCTCAGGATCAGACACATTCAAAACGCCGTTTCTAGACTCCCCAGGGAGGACCCTCCATCAACGAGCCGCCATTCCACTCAAAATATGAGCTGCAATATGTGAATCCAAACAATGTCCGAATTGTGCATAACAGCGGGCTAAAGAGTATATCTAAACAGGAGAACTAACAGTGATGTTGTTTTAAGATGAAGTGTACGCTCATGCCTCATTCTCCACAGACACCGGTGGCTCTTGCACAATGTTTGGATTGTCCTGAGGAGAATTTCTTCTAAAAACATTGATGGAGAGACCCATAGGCTCCACATTCCTTGCAATACAGTTAAGCGTCTCAACCTGAGACAAGCTAAACACATTTAGAAGCAGAGCCTTTAAATATGAATGACAGTTCAGTTTTTATTTTATTTTCAATAATTATGCTGTTATCTGTTTACATGATATGACGTTTTCAGGGTGATTCATTCATTTTCTTGTTTGGAACAGAAACCAAAGTTGAGTCACTCTCCTCAGCAGACAAGTCAAAAAACAATAACTAGCAGGGGGACTAACCCAGCAACTTTCACCAATCGACCATAACATTTAAACCACCTGCCTAATGGTGTGTAGGTCCCCTTTTTACCAAAAGACGCTATTATGTCACTCTGTGTTCTGAGACCAACAGAACCAGCAGTAACCATAACAACAATGTGTGCTACAGTAGCTTTTCTGTGGGACCAGACAACATGCGCTAGCCTTAGCTTCCCAGCCATCATGTGGCTTGGACGACCATGAAGTTGTCGCCAGTTCACCAGTTGTTCACCAGTAGTTCTTCCTTAAACTTCTTTGTTAAGTACTATCCACTGCAGACCAGTAACACCCAACAATACCTGCAGTTCTGGAGAGGCTCCGATCCAGTCGATTAATCATCACAATTTTTTTCCAAATAAAGTCACTCAGATCCTTATGCTTGTCCACTTTTCCTGGTTCAAGCACCCGAAACACATCGGCATCAACTTGCTGCCTAACATATCCCACCGATTGACAGGTAACCACGATAAAAAAGATAAGCAGTGTTATTCTGACTTGACCTCTCAGTGGTTATAATGTTGTTGCTGTTCAATGTATGTGATATCGAAGTTCCAACCTACCACTACCAGGTCCGACCAACACAACGCTTTGCGTGAAAGGCAGCTCATTCAGAGGTTAGTTTGGGTTACAGTGGAGACGGCCTACAGCCTGAAGGGAGGAACAGATTACCTGAATGAACAACGGAGACACTGTAGAGAGAAATGAAAGACTGCATCATGGAGTTAGAACCTCTGAGCATCAAAAAATAATCGGATATAAATTGCACAGCCCAAATGTTATTCTCTTTAGATCAGGTTAGCATTAGATTGTCAAAACTCGGTTAACGTAGTAGGGTGAGGAGAGATCAGAGAGCCCCATCACAACAGGCAGGACCCCTAATGGCCATACATAGTTGCTCAAAATTTGAAAGTCCTCTCAAGGACTCGTTTTTGAGTTGTCTGTTCTGGGCTTATGTAAAAACACGGAGGTCCAGTTTATTTTACATTGTAGAATGGTTCTTGGCAATGTTGATCTGTAATTATAGGAAAAATTTGATGTGGAGTCAAAAAACAACGATCCGAAATTCAAATATTGGCGTCCTCAACAGCAAGGACACGCCCCCAGGATGTCCCCAATCTCCTGCGCTGTACAAAAAATGACTGAACTCCTTGTCTGGACCCACATGCAGTCAAAAATGCAGAAGAAGAGCAGATAAAGATGAGTGATTATTCCAAAAGGCAATATCCAAATAGCAGTCCAGGGTCAAAACTACAAAGTCAATCCATGGAGAAAACAACTCAAAAATCCAAAATGCAAAAATTGAAGTCCAAACAACGGGCACGGGTCAAAACCAAGCAGACAGGATGTAAAGAAATCCAAATAATGCAGGAGGAACAAAGCAAAAACAGGAAATATCCATCAAAACACTGGGAAATAACTTCCTGGAAAAAACCCTAGGAAGTAGCTTAGAGGAGTGATGACAACGAACGGGGATGAGGATAGACACACAGACTATATACACTGAGATAACGAGACAATGAGGCACATCACAGGTGAACATGATTGACAGTTACACATGAGAATAGAGTCACAAGATGGACACAGAGAGGGGGGAGGAGCACAGGTGAAAACACACAACAAAAGGGGAGACAAGAAACATGAGACAAAGAGCAAACAGGGAATAAGAGTGTAAAACCGACTGTAAAGAAACAACACAGGAAGTGCCAAGATAACAGAAAAACACATGGAAAAAAAGCTTTCAAAATAAAACAGGAACAGGAAACAGATCCACGATGACAATAACCTTCAAAGTGAAATAAGGGAAAAACACAATATAAAATAAACCAAGAAACGACAGAATGAACCGTGACATCATGATGAAAATAAACCTTCTAAAAGACTCTGGTAAGGAAGTTCAGCAAAAAAACAGAATTTCATTATTAAAAAAAAAGAAGCTCCTCTAAGTGTGTACAATTAGAACTACTAAAGTAAAACATGATGTATACAAGTTAGATCTCCTCGAGTCGATTCTTGTGAAGCAAAATTGGACTTCATCGAACTAATGGTTACGAAGTTATGTCCCTGTCGGACACGGAGGCAGCGACGACGATATAATATTCCTGACTTTTGGCGGATCTAATTTAACAAGCTGGATAAATTAAAAAGTCCAGAGTCCATGAGATGATGCAAAAATCCAACATGCAAAAAAACAGATTCATCCACAAAACCAAGGCAGAAACATAAACTAAATTCAAATCAAGGGAAAAAAAACTAACAGAGTTGTAGGAATGATGATACACTCTAAACGTCATCTGTAAACATCAGGATCCCACTTCAAAATCAAAACAGGTATACAATAGCACAAACCCATGATCCTTCAAAATGAAGTAGAACATAAACTGATACCAGGACCATGCCACAAGAAGCATACATGCTAAGAGTTCTCCGGCTCCCCCTGAAGTGTCCGTGTGATGATAAGCAGATCGTTGCCTCGTGGTGAAAGGCCTGCAGATGAAGTGTGTCCACGGCAGGAGATCCACACGACCCTCTGTGGCAGCAGATCTCTGAGAGGCCCAGTCTGAGGATTAGAAGGCACTGGCCTCTGAACCCGTGACCTCTTCTCTTTGTTTATCATCCCTGGTTTAGGTCATTTTGACTCACTACTGTATGATTGTGAACATGGTGTTCTATCTTCATCCTGTTGCGTCTGTGAAGCATTGAGAGATGCATTCAGGGTGTTTCCGCACATTTTCATTAATAATAAAATTGGCTTAGATGATGATTCTGTGAGACAAATTGGACTTGACCGGTCTAGTTGGATCCAATAATTCTTTTTTCAGTTATGTCTGTGATTCTTCTATAATTATGTGAGAACTCTTTCTATCCTTTGTTATTTCAAGGCCGGTCTTGCAGGAACACAGGCAGAAGCTAAATGGTTGGATGTTCATTACCGCCGCTCCAGTGTGGACAAAGAAGTGCCCTTTAAATGCAGCTCTAACAGAAACGCTGGCTCACCCTCCACCAATTATCTCCTGCATGCCGTGCAGAAGAGTGCAGAGCAGAACGGTTGTAGCTGTCTCAGTTTGAAGTAAACATGACGCCGGAGGGAAAAGGGTGTTGTCTAACCTGGCAGGCCCATTTTAATAAATCAATGCTCTGATCATCGAACGTGCCCTGACCGCGTCTTCCATCCCATGTACCTTCAAGGTTAATTTAATTAGGTTGAAATGCAGAAAAGCTCCTGACAAGCAGAGAAAAGTGCGAGGTGTAATTGATTGATTGATTTTTTTTTTTTTTGCTTTTAGGTTTAAACCATGTGTGGTGTGGAAGGAATATAAAGACAAAAACAGTCAACAAAACCCGTTTGAGAGACTTGAGAGAGGTGTAAGTTTAGCTTATGATACATTAAAGGTCTAAAGTGCTCCTTTTATGTATATATATTTTGTGTTAATCCTTAATTTTGCACAGTACTGTTAAAAAAGATGACATAAATACTTCAGGTTAACCCATTTCATACATGTTTTAAACTAGACCAATGCTGTTGTCCCCGACAGCCAGGGTATTTCCCCGAGAATTCCCCAATCCGTTTCGTTGTACAAGAAATCCCCCTGATTGTAAGGATCCCCCCCTGAAATAAAATGTGAAGTTATTTCCGTAGCATTCTTAATTTGAAGAAAAATCTCTTCAATATGAATAAAATATGAATTGTCAATTATATTATGGGTAAAATTTGGAATAAGCAACATGGATCACCTTGAGTCAGTTCATTTACACCCAATTTGGTCTAAATCAGATCAATGGTTGATGAATTGTGGCCCCAAAACATTTGGAGGTAAAGCTCCCCCTACTGTCAGACAAATACAACTGACCTTTCCCAACACATCCATCCAGTTCTTCCTTGCACTAAAGTCAAGGGGGTATAAATTTCAAAAATGATCCATGAAATAGTTTTTGAGGTATGTCTGGAAAACAATGTTTTTCTGCAGAGAAGAAAGAGCTCCCCCTAGTGGGTAAATCTGAACGTTTAGAGTAAAATATGATATATACAAGACAGGACCCCTTGTGGCGATTCATATTGAAATAATTGAATCAATGCTCGAGAATTTAGGGCCCAAAAACATTTGCTGATTAAGATTCCACTATTGTCAGAAACATACAACCGATCTCTCCCATGATCCATGATATAGTTTTTATTTATGTACAGAAAACACTGTTTTTCATGAAAAACACTGTTTTCCCCCTATTTAGTTAAATATGAACTGATAGAGTAAAATATACTTAAAATGTAGATCTCCTTGAGTCGGTTCATATTTACTGACTTTGGTCTTAATCGGACCAACGTTTAGAAAGTTATGGCTGGAGATCTCTCCCTAGTGTTGGAAACATTAACCGACCTTTTCCAAAATCAGTCAAGTTCTGTCAGTCAAATTATCAGTCCTACCTCTACCTACTCTTGCTTTAAAAAAATCTAAGTTACGGCTTTATTTGTTAAATTATCAAATGTATTTCTTAGTTTGAATTTCATTTGCTTCCACAGGAGTGATAAGTAGTTGTCTAAAGGTCCAATCAGAAGAGACGGCCACTAAAAACAATAAAATACTAAAGGTTGCTTAAAGATTAAACTGTGTCCTTAAACCAAAAAAATTTAACAAGATCAAGTGTAATTATATTATAATTAAATATTATAATATATATATAATATACTATATTCATTATAATATATATGTTATATTATATGTGAGTATATATAATTATATTACACATATATATATATCTATACAGTATAAAATGCAAAACATATGCGATGACCTGCTCCGAAAGAATAAAAAGATAAGTATTAGCAAATATACAGGAATAAAACAATAACATGATATCTAAACTGTCTAAAGTGTATAAACACGGGTAGCCTCTCTTTCGGACATATATTGTGTTAGTGACATTTAGAAAAAAAGGTGTTCTTTCATCTGTCTCTGGAGGAACACAGTAGGCAGTTTGGAATTGTTCTACGTAAATCATTTTTTTCTCCAGGCGCTAGCTGGAAAGTACATAAATCCTCACACCGGACGTCAGCGCCAGAGAGTAAAATATCTCATGCTTTTTTGCCCGTTGAATCCCGACTCACCACTTCTACATCAGCTCTGTAGAGTTCTGCCTTGGGTTTTTTTTCAGCGTGTTCTCTTGAGAAGGGTCAATATTGTTTCTTCAATATTTGCTAAAAGTTAACTAATGGTCAATTTGAGTTGTTGCTGCAGTGAGGAATAGGAGATTAACTACCAGTGATGTGTTAGAGATGGAATGTTAACTAAATCAGACCCTGATGTACTAACCTTCTGTAAACACATTATTATCTCCTGAAGCCTTTGGGTTAATATGATGCCGCTTCATTGTACAGACGTCGATGTAAGTTTGTTTTTTGGGGGTTTTTTCAGACCAAGAAGAAGTGCTCTGAGGCGTGTTCTGCCCACATGCACAGTTATGCACATGGAAACTAGCATGAGGAAGGCTCCAGCAGACCATGAAGCCCTGCAGCTCACTTTCTGGTCAAATCCCTGGAAGCTGTTACTCAGTGAAGACCTTCACTGTGTCCTTCATGTTGAATTCTCTCATCGGACTATGAACACTATTGTGTCAATCAGGAGGTCCATCAGATCAGAGACAACAACGTTAGATCTACTTCAGTGGACATCTGATGCCTATGTACCAAGGACTGATGCATGCTTGCGCTTCTTTGACTCCCCTAGGACAGAAGGATGGACTCTCTATCTATGTGATGTCTCTATGTGATGCTCACCCTTTTTTACAAGCCTGGATGGTGAGTTGTGTGGTGTGTGGTGTGTGTTGCAGTTGCAGCAGTGAGGGCATCGGTTATACAGCTGGTAGCACACACTTCTTCTTCTTTTCTCTCCAGTCCAAAGAATATGGGCAAAGCGATGGTTCTGGCTTATTTTAATAATGTTTCCTCCCTGAGTCCGACAGAAACATGCACAGGCGCCTCCACGTACCGTATGATGTGTCTCGTGTGTCTGGTTTTACTGTGAATTGGCACAAGATCGTCTTTTTTCCTGATGCAAATGTGTCTGTGTTGAAATCCTTGGGCCGGGGTTGCACTCGTACACTATTTCTTTTCACATGTCAGACAGCCTCTCCAAACCTTTAATCTCATTAATTATTTAAGGACTGCTTGTTTGCCTTGTCAAGCTGCGACCTTGCTTTTGGTGCCAGCATGTGCCCCAGTCTACATCTTTTGCATCTCACAAGGCTAACCTGTATTAATATTTCAAATCAGGAAATCAGGAAGGCAAATGGGCCCCAATCCTTCCTCTGCCTGGCAGATGAGGTGATGCAGTATTGAGAGATTATTTATGCATTGTTGTGGGTTTAGGTCTGAGCTTCTGCAAAAGAGAAAACCGCAAACTAAAAACAAACGTTTGTCAATCACTTTTGCATCGTTTAATTGAATAATTCCTTTTTGGGTTGCAAAGCTTCAGGCTGATTCCAAGTGGCACAGATGCTCCATGAATAAAACATGGACTATGAGTAAATGTTAACACTGGCAGTTATGATTATTTTCTTGCTAATGTTTGTCAATGTCAGAGATGTGTGTTTAGTGTTTAGCCGTGCCATTGTGATTATATTTGGTTGCGTTGGAGACACACAAGCAGTGACACATGATTTAAAAGGGGAGGTTAGAAGCGATCCGCTCAGATTTGCATGTTATTTTTGGAAAGATTAGCTTTAAATATCCCTCTTCTTGATGACATTCACAGTCGGTGTTATTTTGCAATCATATCCAAATCAGTCTATGCTAATCCCATCACTTGTAATCCATCTATGCAGGCATAAATACGAAGTAAATGCCAAATGTCAATCTGAGTATGGAAGAGCACAAAGGTATGTGAGTCTGAAAGCAGCTAGGATTTCTGGAAGGTTGCAACAAGTCTAGGGTCATTTCCTCTCTCCTTCCTGCCTGCTGCAGGTAATCTCACAGATCTCGCAGAGATGATGTACGGCTATGCATTGTACCTCCGCAGACTAAACTACAGCAGCCTGTCACAACATGCAGGTTGGACAAAACAAAGTGAGCATGTTGTTGGAATTTACTGTCATAACAACGTTTAGCAATGAAACACCTTTGCACAATCATAATCTGATTTATGAGCATTTTTAAGTCCTAACAATGAAACTTTGAATTTTTGGTAAATTTCCTTTTGTAAAGTTTGATCAAAATTGTCCAAAAGGTACCATGCATATCATCCAATGTCAGCAGAGATAGGCCCCGGCCCCCACGTAACCCTGAATGGGATAAGAGTTAACGGAAAATTGATGGAAGTTTGATAAATTAAAACAGTAAAAGTAGACTGTTTTTCGTCCTAATAACTGTTACTGCAGTCAGGAGCAGCTGCACCTTAGAAAAACACTGAGGCGCATAAATATCTCCAGGTGCATTTCACATTAGATGTAAGCAACTTCATATGTTTTCTTGTTTTTAACGCAACACTGACATATGCTGGAAGAGATGAACGCTTTCGCCAGTTAATTGAGACGTGCGTTCTATTTACTTAACCAGGTGTGCGACTTACTAATACGTTGTTTTTTTATTAGCGTTTAAAAAATGTTTGTCGTCCATATCCCCTTCCGGGCTTCAGGTGAGACTAAAGTTTATTAGAGCGACTGGATAAACGCTGATATCTGATAACAGTGGAGCCAGGAGGGCTGGCCGTCTTGGTTAATCTGCCGGCTATTGCAGTGCATTCTGGGATTTGTAGTATTTCTGGTTTTTGCGCTGTTTACCAGCCACATCCGGCCCTTGAGTTATACATATGTGGTCTGGAGAGAAATACTTCCCTAGAATTGGTGGAGACTTAAAAAAGGGTTAATTGAGTGAATATTGAACTCGTATACATCATCTCGATGGTCAGATACATTTAAAAGGTGAAGGTGAAGCTGCAGTCCTCACAACTGTTGTCTGCTGCACTCGACTGGCCGAATACATAACCTAGTTCAGATTTAGTACAAGGATGAAGTTACCCTGGAAATAAACAGTAAATTAGAAGCAAATAATAGCTTATGGCAATTGATTTGTGACTGGAAATACTATCAATTGTTTTAGACTGTAAGTACTTAACAGTTGTTAAACAGTTGTTTTTTTTCCAATCCTTTAATGTCCTCACTAAGAAAAAAAACCCTAAAAACTAAAATTGTTTCTTTTTTCCATTTAATATCTCCTAAATTTACCATAAAAGTACAGGTTATTGGTAAAGCCTGTTTTCAAACAGTAAAAAAAGCTGACTCTCATAGAAAATAGTTAGATCAGCTGGCTGTTAGTACCATCATTATAAAGTGAAATCTATTGACCATTTTAGTAAAGCATACTTTTTGAAAACTATTTTACTATTTTTAATTGAATCAATTCACATAATTCTGTTTAGTAAGTCCTCACATGCTATAAAAGGTTAAAACAAATCTAAAAATCAAATAGGACTTTCTCATAAGCCATGGTTCTTGACTGCACCTCTGTGGCCCCTGTGAAGTGTGGTGTCCCCCTTGGCTCCATCCTTAGCCCCCTACTCCTTAGCATATAGATGCTACCACTGGGTCCCATTATAAACAGGTTCAGTCAAAATGTGCTCAACCAAACAGTTGGGTAGGGCATGAAAGGGTTAAGATGCTCTTGCAGCTGATTGGATAGAAATTTTGGTCACCTGGTTGGAGCGTTACTTTTGTCCCGTCTTAAATATTCTGGTTGTTTGCCTACCATGCAGATAAGAAGCTATAAGTGAACCAAAATGTTGCCTCTGGTAAACATTATACACGCTAAATATAAAGTTGTCATTGTGAGCAGCATGCTCAGTTTTCGTTCAAATGTGACTCCATTTTATTATATATGTCTATAAACATAGTGTAGAACCTCTGTGCTTGATGCAGACGTATACAAAACCATGAGGACGGGGTTTTTGGGAAGACTGTCACATTGGATTGGATTCAATAGTGCATGTTAAGATGTGTAAGTTATTAGTGTTGAGATATAATTTAAAAGATTTCTTAAGAACCTTGAACTTTCCTTGGTGACCTTCATAATCTTCACCAACTCATAGACTCAAAGTAAAAAATGAAATGTTTCTCTAATGCTCTTAATGTTTGTTGAACTGAGCGTCAGGTAGAAGGACGAGTGATTCATGAACTACCGAAAAGCATTAAAGTGGATGAAAAGGGCCTTTTGATGTTGAATGTTTCATTTTCATGACAGGGAAAGCTTATAGTGCGGACAAAAAATACCATTATGTAGAATAATTCTTGTTTCATTTCCTCTGTATAGACTGGTCCAGTTGTCTGCTGCCTGTAGAATAATTCATGGTGAAGATGTTTATTTTACATAAGACTTTTCTGTGAATGGAGCTCTGTGAGCAGTGACTGTTGTCTCTCCCTCTCTCTGGGTGGTCCTACCTTATGACAAAGTTTGATTATTGTGTTTTCCAAGAGGCCATGAGAAATGACATCCCTGTGAATATTCCCGCGAGAGCGCGTCTGGCCTGTGATGACTGATTCCGTTAACACATTGGGCTGAGAACTCAAGGAAAAAAGAAGTCTTTCTAATTAGAAGTGTTGTGGGGAATTCGCTCCTTCAGTCCTTTTCCGTTTGACCGCTCATGCTCATGATGCGTTGCATCATTATTGTTTTCCAGCTTAAAATATATTTCTGTGAAATATGCCACAAAGTAAACTCTTTTTAAAATACAATTTTATTTGGGGAAATGCTCCTGACCAAATAAGGGCGTAACATCTGCATGAATCAGGGTGACACGTCGCCAGTGGACTTATTTACAATCTAAATGGGGCTTCTGGGACAGCCTATTTGGTTTAGTTTTATTTTATTAGCTTGTTAACTCCCGCTGTTAATGTGTGCCACGGATTAACCTCTGAGTTTTTCAAATTAAGATCTGAAATACATCGGTTTTAATTGTTTCCCCTCAGGTCAGATCAAATCTAACGATACTGGAGTTAACTATGGTTATTATGGATATCACGATATCAATATTTTACAGCAGGGCAACCGAACTTAAACATATGTGTATACCAACATTTTCAACATACACAAGCAACGAGATAAAAACAACAAAAGATTAGAGAAACCCTGTTTGGGCGGCTGAAGCTCAGTGTGTAGAGCGGCCGTGTCCCAATCGGAAGGTAACCAGTTCGAGTCCCACCAGGGTCTACATGTCATAGGGTCCTTGAGCAAGCGCCTGGAACCCTAGTTCCCCGGGAGCTTCAAAGACTCTGCCCAGAGGGCCCTCAGGGATGGGTCAAATGCAGAGAAATAATTTCACAATTTTTTTACTGTGTGCGACTGAATGTTATTAAGAAAGGACAAATTATTATTATTATTGAAATTTCACATACATCGTTTCTATTTAAGGATAATTCCATCTTTTTTTTTCCCTTTTGGTTTTTCACAAAGGTTTTGATATATGGATCCTGTCTTTCACAGGTTGTGGGATTTGATTATAAAGATGTTGGGTTTTATTTATTTGGCGTGTCAGTGGGGCGTAAATCTGGAGGATGACTGTTGGGTTGGGGGTCCGTCGGCGGCTGGAGACCGCTGCTGTCAGAGATGGATGGACTTTTGCCTCCGGTTCACGAACTGCCTCGTGTACAGATGCTGTGTGTGGGCCCGACTAATGAGGGTCAACACAGGTCAGAGGTCAGATGGAGGTGGTCCTACGTCTAACTCTAATTCAGGCTGTCACACTGATTATTATTAGATAACCTAAGTGCAGAAAATGCCTCCTAAAACTTATATAAAGAGAGGGAATAGCATCGGGAAATTAACAAATACGTCTGGAAATGATTTTATTAATGAAAGAAAAGAAATTGTCATGTAGTATTTATACATGCAAGCTGAGACATAATTGTTGGCAACTTTATCTTTTTCCCTCAAATAATTGTGTTTTTGAAGGGAGACCAATTCAATCAGCTCCCCACTCACTCACAGAGCTCCAAATACCCTCTCTTAATCAGGAAAAAATAAATATCTCACTTATTACCACTTTTTTCATGGAGTGCATAGCACCCCAAGGTGTCCTTCACCTTCCTCGCAGTGAAAATGTCCTCCTTCGTGTTCTCAATAGGAGTTCTTCCTTCCCCGCCCATCCCTCTCTGAAGCTGTCTGTTTGGCAAGACTCATTCCGAGCTTGTTTTCGAGCCTCCCGTGATGTGATGATAAGAGCATTGTGGCAGGAGAGAGGCGTTTCACAAATGGATTAAATTACCCTCTCTGCAGAGCCACGTCTCCTCATGCTGTGCTGTCTTTGTCACAGCAATGTTTACATTCATTAACACTTGTCTGAAATGTGTCACAATCTTTTTCCCCCCTCGCTCTCCCCTACGTTTGATATCTGCTTGACTCTTTACTGCAAACAGATGCTATCGAGCAAAGGAAATGTTTTGCCTGCGTTCCATTAACAAAGCCAAGAGCTTGTTCAAGACTTTACTTGTCAGAGTGCAGAGGAGGTATTGTAGCTTGAAGAAGACCAAACATTGGCGTGTGCACTAGACTGAACCGTAGTTGCCTCAAATATTCTGTTGATACGAATTATTCATACCCAGTGATCAGATTTGATTTGATTTTCTCAGTGGGTACTTTCCTTATAAATGATGTACAACATGGTATATTTGTAGTGGGATCTCTCCATTAATGATAAATTTGTTTGGTTTAAGGGTTCTCTCTTTACGTAGTGGGACCCGTCAGCACTGCATCGCCTTTATTCCAACCCTCTGTTCTGTATAAATCTAAAGGAGGTGTAAAGGTAGTCTGAGTCGTTCCATGCTTGTTGAGGTAGAAACAGAGGCAAATTAGACATCTGAAATGTGACATTTTTTGATGATAAATTATATATTTTTGATTTGGGGAAGCAGTGCAAGGTTTGGGAGCTCCTTACCTTCTGAGCAGAGGATAAGATCAGCTGCCATGTAACACTGAAGATAAATTATTGTTTTTTTGCAATGAAATCAATTGTCTAAAAAACGTTGCTCAACGAATATCAAAGACGTCAGACCGGAGGCTGGCCTTCGTGTTTTACATGTATGTATCGGAATCCCGGCTCGCTATTTAAAATGACAAACCGTATTGTTGTGGTCAGTGTAAATAGTAGGAGGTTGTCGAAGCATCTTTGTGACGGCCCTCAGTTGTTATCTCTGTATTAAACGTGTTTTATGTTTCTACCTTTACACCAATAGTGGAGATGAATTGAACATTTTTTTACAGTGTCTAATAGGTTTTAAAATCTCATTCAAACCAACCAATCCCCCAAGCAATCAATAAACCACGCAGATTAAATTAAAATCATCTGCATCGCTAAATACAATGATGTTCTTTTTCGGCTTTCTTCAGCTGTTCGCAATTTATGCAATATGGGTGAATTGGCCCTTTAAAAAGTATGTCTATAGCTACATTAGCATGATGATGAGTAAGCGTAATTGAAAGAGATTGAATTCAATCCTAAAGGAATGGTTTTGATGATATACGTGGAGAATGATACATTTGCAACAACTTTAAAAGAAACCAAAAAAACAGTGTGAAATATTCCAATGGCAAAGTTGTTCACCAGAAACGAGGTATTACAATATTAAAATGTTTGATTCAAAATGGGGGCGTTGTTGAAATGCAGTAATTTTTTGACTTTGTGGGACATATTGTATGTAAATACAGAATATAGCTTTGGATACACATTTCTTCTACAAATCATTGCATTCTGACTTCAACTGTTTTGGAATAATAAAGTATATTTGTACACAAAACACATTAAAGTTGCTGGATTGGATTTGTTTTCCGCTCCAATTAATCTGCCGTGTACATCAGGACTATCATTTTTTAACTGCTAATTCACCAATTTGTTTTGAAACGAACAAAACACATTTTCTTGGGTGGAGATGATTAAATAGTCTCTTTGAACAAAAAGATTCATAGAACCCCCTGCTGTCCCACAGACACACGCTCTACTCCCCATTGCCGGACCCCAATCATTCTTAGCATACCTCTGCTGTCCCAGTATTTGATCACATAGATTGAGTCATTAAGCCCATGTGACACAAGCAGTGGCCTTCCATGATAAGACTCAAAGTTTGGCCCACAGACGTATAGGCCTCCCTCCCCCATGAAGGGGGCCGGCTGATGGCTCAAGCAAGGTGGTGGGATTGGGAGGGGGAGGTGATATCGGAGGCTGTCAGCAGGCATGCGGAGGGGTCACTCCATGCCAGGCCTTATTAGGTCCCCATCAGCAAAATACTTTCTGTCAGGCCCCCGCACTGAAACAGAGGAGGGCTCCTGGTGAGCCTTCTGCCGCTCAGCACCAACTTTCTGGCTCGATGGTCACGATCAAACCCATCCGGTCTGGCCCACAGCAATGCCTTGTGTCACTCCATTAAACAGAATGTATTACTGGTTTCACGCCACGTTAAGGAGGTGACAGGGAAAATCAACTTGACCTTGAATTCCTTCTCAGATGTGTTAATGAAAAAAAAAAATCATATGTCAGAAATAATGTGACACCAAGTCAATGAATGTTTGCAGACCAACAAGTCAATACTCAGTTCTGATGACGGAGAAAGTGTCTTTTAGATTGTGCTCCTCATTGATCTTAATTTTCCTAAAATGAAAGGCTCCTCCTCCAAAAAAAAAAAGGAGAGTTTAAGAAACATGTTCAAGGTCACCACAGTACAACAGACGTCCTTCTAGCTGCCGGGGTTAAAACTTTCTCAAGTACACGTTTCACTGGTTTGTGCTACAAATAAAAGATGATTAAGTACTCTGAATATTTATGAGCGAGGACGATTCTCTCAGTTTAAAACAGAACAACATAGAATTTGTGCCGGGGATGTTTGGGTCTGACTGGCAATAACCTTTAAGTTTTGTGCATGCCTGATTGGCTTTTGGATTATGTTCCGTATGTGAAGTCTGGTGACATTCAGACACTGTCAAGCATAAGAAAGAAACGTGAGACTCCATCTAAATACTTTTCCGTCATCGTAGGGAAAACAATCAAGTGCCTGGTGGATCTCAAAGGGCAATATTTGGTTAGAGCTGTGTGTATTTGAACAATGAAGATGAGTATCAGCTGCTGTAGAGTACGTGCAGATATCACTCTCAATGCTTTCCTTCCTTCACAAACATCGGAAACTTGTTCCTTCAAATTGTCACTCGAGTTAAATACTGGACTTCTAAGTACTTTAAACCTGGGCTGTATTACATATTTTTTTAGTTTAAATGATTCATCGATCCAACATGTTCTGGAATGGGTCCAGTAGTTTGCTCTAGCTGTAGCTGGCAACTACAGCGCAGCAGGGAATTATTTTGGTGAATCCAACCATTAGATAATGTCTAATAAATTATTTATACGATTCACAGACTGAGATTGTGTCTGACCTGACAGTTTTATGGAATTCATTTCTATAAAAAAATCTAATTTTTTGTTCACGGGGAAATATTTTCTTTTTTAAACCCAGCTCATGGAGAAGCCTCGCTCGGGAGTTTCATGCAAAAGGATGAGATCTCTTTCTCTCTTTCTTCACTTTATCAACTATAAGGCCTCCCACCCTGAATGATCCTGAGTCTGGGCTCTTCTTCTTTTTTTTGGCCACTGTCGCCAAGTGCCTGTTCATCAGGGAATAGTCTCTCTACAATAAAGAGTATATGGTTTATTTCTACTCCTTTTGGAAGTATGTGTCTTTGGATAACGTTTGTTGTGATTTGGCGATTCAAAAGTAGAATTGACTTGACTCAGTCATGGGTGCGTTTTTTGTGGATGCTTAGAATGTAGATTAACTGACCTCTCCTGAGGTTTATTACTGATTTAATTAAAACCTCTATGTTTTCCGTGCTGTGGCACAGACATATTTACTAGTGGCATGGTTTTGGGTTCCGTTTTTTGTTGGTTCTTCCATTACTTTGGTCCGAATTGAAAAAACTTCAGCAGATATTCGAACTCTCTAGAGGATCAAGCCTTTTGACTTTGGTTACCCCTTTCCTTAACCTTTCTGTCTTGCCACTATGATCTTGACCATCATCGGGTCAAAGTTTCAATTGTTGAATATTTTAGGGACCAAAAGTCTGCCTTGTTGAAAAAAAGTCAAATATTAGTTAACCCACCTTTCTGTGGCAGAATGCATAATCATACCTGTGAATCAATAGCAGTTGGCTTATCATTGCTGTTTTACCACATTCACTGCTGAATGTCTTCTTACGGATCACTGGAGTCCCTGAACAGCAGTTCATGTGCGGAAGAACAACAAACTAAAAGAAGCCAAGATACAGTCATACCCAGTAGTCGATAGCTTGTTGAATCATGGTCATATTAGAGCCAGTAAATCCGCAGACGATACGGTAAGTCAACCTGACTGCTTTCACACCCTCACCCAGGATCCAATAACAAACTCACTCTGCAAATATCCCTGGTGACAGTTGACTCCTCATAAGTCGATGCCACCTCTGCTTCTGTATGTGGGCCAAGCAAATGTAATAAGAGCCCGCTCCATGTGTGCTACCGGTGCCAGCTCAGGCCATGACCCTCTTATCATGTCTGCAGATCCAGCGAAACTCACCACTCTATTGTGAGAATAATATGGATTTGGCAGAAGAACCCCCTGCAGACATGGCAACACTGTGTATCAGATGTTCTACATAATACAGACTATTGTAAGTCATTCCTCTAAAGGATATCCTCCAGCTGGCGTCTCTCGTTACATACATCTCACATAACACCCGTGTCATGTGTTGAAGTGTAGCTGAGCATGTGTTATATACTTAACACTAGTCAAGCAGATTCAAATCATAACAATATCCTGTTAGTTTTGATAAATGTCAGATGCAGCTGGTAGTCGTGTTGATCGGTCAAAGGAAAATCCCAGTTCAGTGGTATATATTAACTCAACCTCATTCAGGTTGGAATAAGCATCCGTCTAATCGCGAGAACTGGTAAGGAAGATTTCATTTTAATTTATTGTGAAATAATTAAACAATTTCTGATAGCCAAGATATTAATAGCAGTGTTTCACGTACAAACAATAACCCTCCCTTTTCTTTTTATTAGGCTAAGAACCAACACAAACACAGCGAGTATCAGGGCGCTGTGAACTTCAAGTCCACAAATAGGCTAAGACATATAGAATAAATATTTCATTGACCTTTAAAGGGTTACTGACATCCTTGACTGTGTTTACGTGCACACCAGTATCCTGGTATTTATCATGCTTCTGGATTACCCCGTCTTTGTTACTGTGCATGTTAACATATATCCTGATCTCAGTGACAGGGATAAGACCTTATCCCGATTGGTTGAGAAATCTGAATATTCTCGCTGAAATACTGGTAAAGGTCCAAGCATACATCTGATCCTGGTTTCCGACAGCTGCTCACACTGCGATGGCACCAGGTTACATAACATAAATTCAGACACCTAGTGGCGGCAGCAGCAAAAGCATCTCACTTCTGGAGTGACAAAGAAAGAGTGTTTAAGTAAATGTGGCTGTTTGGATGACAAAAAGCATAATTGAGTCTGCAGCATCACTACATGGTCAAATACTCAAATTTACTCTCTTTTCAGCATTACTGATTTCCATCATGACGGGCCGCCAGTCACTTTGTCATGTTGAAACCATTACACCAAGGAAATGATCCTTGTAATGGCGATGGAGGTATTCATCGGTACAAGTTAGGGCTGCTGCTGTGTACTATTGGTCCGACATGGAGTCAGACTGACAAAGTCAAAGTGGACTTCAATGTTCAATAATGCTTTACTTTCTCGTCTCAAATGATCTGCAATGCCATGCAGGCGTTTGATAACGCTTAACAGGATAAGCAGTTAGGAATAATGAATTAATGGTTAATAATTAATGAATCCGCAATAAACCCCGGTGGCCCCATGTTTCATAACTAAAGTCAAGTTAGTTAACAGCAAACAGAGTAATGAGTAGCCAGGGTACTATTATTTAACATGTACACAGGAATACGATAACCAGATGTCTGTCTCCATGCAAATGTCATATCGCGAATATGATCCAAACCGAGAAAAAGCCTAAAAAAAAAGATACTGATGTGCATGAAACCACAGCCAGTTCAGTTCCTAACTCCATCCCTTAAGATGAACTTTACTTCAGAATTGTGTCTTTACGGAATTACATTACTTGCTTTATTCACACAAGAAACACGAGTAATACAGCCATCCACCGTTCTGCTTTGTCATCAGCTATGACCAAAGTAAACACAACTGCTGCTGTGTATTTGTTGTGGAAGTCACAGATGGGTTTGAAAACTAACACTGGAAGCTGCGGGTGTCCACACACAGCTTTGGAATTACTGGAATTTCTCGCCCAAGCTGAAAATGTTCACATTAAGCCCAGAGCAAATTTGTGTCTACTTGCATCATGGTTTTTGCTCTGCGTTTGTGTGTAATCATGCTGTGCAAAACATTTGAGCCGGTCGGGTGTGAATGCAGCAGGTAAATTGGGCTTCCAAACTTGAGTTGACAAACTTTAGGATGGAGAGGAGCAAATTATTTTTCAGTTCCATGATGTAAGATGTAATTAATATGATCTGCGGCTGACTTGGACAGTTTCCTGTAACCGTATCTTCAACACTTCCATGGCACCCCTGGGGCCAGAATTGAGTGCCTAGGATCTTGAGGACTCGCTGCTCTAATTTACTTCACCCCTCAATTCTGCCACGCACGTTTCAAGATTATAGACGCCAGGGGAGTGGGTTAAAACAAAGTTTAGAGGGGAAACACAGGAAGAGCCGGAGAGCAGCCAGAGCATTGTTTATTTTCACAGGAACATTCCGGGAGTTGACAGCTATTCCCTTGTCTGGAGAGTTGAATCGCAGCGCCATTTTCCAGACTGGAGACACAGTTTGTGAACTCCCACTAAGACTAGTATGGGACAGTAAAGAATGACTCTCTTATTCGCACTCCCAATGTCATGATAGGGGCTGAATAATGACTGTCAGTGGTTCATTCATTCATTGGTGGAAACACAGCTGTGAGGGTGCGAGGTAAGGTGTGCGGAGGAACATTTTCTTTCAAGCATTTCACAATTCAATAAATTATTCCATTGTGATCAACTTTGGCTCACTGCTGTTTTGTATTTTTTTAAGAGGAATGACAAGCTGGGGCATTTCTCTGACTGCGACAGAGCGTCGTGTTGCTTGAGGTCTATATTTGAATTCTAGGCCTTCCAGGGTCTTCTCTTCACATGGCAACTACACCAGGCTCTCTAGAAATGTCAGGGTAACCAGATCGTTACACACTTGAGTCCAGTTACACCTCCATTAACGACTGTGAAAGGGATCCAAACGCTGACCCCCAAAAAGAGCCCCTAATAAGCATAGTACATATTTAAAGACCTGGTTCTTTGGTTGCAAGAAGTTGTTGCACAAGATTCACACCCAACTTTCACTGCATGCTCGTTTGTGACATCGAGATGGGAGTCAGAAATATAGTAACTGTCAATATTTATCTGAAACATCAACATCTAGAAGTTAGTTTTTTGGCTGGAGAATCGGAAGAGAGGACTGGATATGATGTGAAGTAATGTTCGGCAGTGTAGTGAGTTTTTTCATACATATTAGAGCTGGTGAACATATAACCTCTTCTGTCAGAGTAAACACTGATGGGCAAAAATTAAAATAATTATTCCAGTGACTGCTGACAACCAATAATAGGAAGTATGTTTACCATTCACAATGTTTTGGTGAAGAGACAACTGTAAATGTCTGATTAGCGACCAAACTAGTCTGATGAGTTTTTCTAATTCCCCTTCCATTGATTTTTGTTTACAGTCTACATCGCCGCGATCAGAATACCCCATGGGTTGATAAAAACAAGTGGAAACAAGGAGATCTTACATATTTTATAGTAAGACTTCTCCTTGAGCAAAACTTTTTTCCTAAAATGTCTGTTTCTATCAGCATTATAATCGTAACGATGAAGCCATCCTAAAAGGCAATCTAATGAATCCGGTCCAAAAATTTGGATATGAATCATTCAATCACCAAAATATGTAAAAATAAGGTTACGGTTTTATATAATGGGAATTCCCATTCAGAGGTTCAATATGTAAAATATAGGGGCATTTCTTTGAGTAAATGGAGCGTTATAAATTTGTTACTGTTATTGTATAATTCGCTGAAAATAATTAGCTTTTTTTTTTTTTTTACATTTTATGTTTGGAAAATGCCTCATAAGGGATCAGATCCTCTTCCAGATCCTCTTGCAGAATAGCCTCAATTGAACAAACTGAACTCTGGCCCTCGACGAGACTTTTCACGTTTATAGGTTGAAGTGGCAGAAAGACGATGAAGAAATGCTTCACCTCTAAATACCAACAGAGACGATGATGATGAATATGTGTCACTGTTTGGTGTTTTGACAAATATATGAGTTTGTGAGTATTATACTCACTATTTACCAGAAGGAAAGGCAACAAAGTGACTCATGACTCATGGAGTCATTGCAGGTAAATGTTGAGATGCCGTCTGCCGGGGGGATTCAAAATATAGCCACACATACTGGGAGTATTTACATTTCCTCCACTGCCATTTGCCCCCGGCCAGGCTGTAAAGGATCGGGGGATGCACCACTGTCCCTGCCCAGACCTCTCCACTTCCCAGACTGTGGACTAAGTACTGGCTGCGTTTTCTCTCCTCGTGAAGTAAACGCTATCATTTAATCTTTTTAACCACTCGTAAAAAGAAGGTTTTCATGAACTGGTTTTGTTTTTATGTAATAAATAAGATGCAGCATATAAATTAGTTAGCTGATGTTTTTGACAGTGTCAGAGCTGTTTCTGCCCTTTAGAGGATTTCATGCTAAGCTAAAAAAGCAGCAGCTGACTATAGCCTTATATTTACAACACAGATGTGGATCTAGGATCAAGACTCTCATATTCTTCGCTAATGACTATTTCTTACAATAGAGATGTAGAGCCTGTACCTCAGGACAGCAATGTTCTCTGACTCCTGAAGATGTAAATATATATTCCAATTTAAAGTTACTTTTGAGGCATGTCGAGGTGAGCAGGGTAGTGTTGTTGCTGGCTAAGTAATGAGGCAAGCATGATACAATAGAAACAATATTACCCGCTCAGACAGAGGGAGAGTGACTGAGGTGCTCACAAAGATGTTAGTGGGTCAATAAGGTTAATTCTCACGAGCCTGTGGACTGGTATTTTTAAACAATGCAATTGTACCCATGTGCATCACTTAGACTAAATGATCCCCACTGCCATGAACTGTGATGACTTACATAAACACTGTGGTCACCGCTTCCTTCCACTGCGTCCTCATGGACAATTATAGGCTGTATATAGTTTGTATATATGTATGTATATAACCCAACCACATAGGGGTCACAAGCCAGTGCACTTTAGTGTCGGTCCCAAGGACATCCGACGTATATGCCAAATCAATATGCTGAACCAGATGATCCGCTGTGGAGACCCCCTAAAGGGGAGAGCAAGAAGAAGAAGCATATATGTGTATATGCAGTAGCTTAATGACGCGATAATATAAGACGCAGATTTCAGTTCCATTATAAGTTATTTTTCCACTGACATGGAGGCCAAACATGCCAGTCCACTTTACGCAGCAACCAGCCTTCCGCAATGTAATACCGACGCAGGACAAGACAAGCTAGAAGGACCATATTTGAAAGATAGCCCAAAATAACACATTTTTTAATCTCATTAGTCAGAGAATATGACAACCACGACAAAAATTGGCCCATTTGTTTGAACAGAAGAGGGATCCACTTGAAACATGGAAGGTCTCAGAGTAGTTATTTTACCCCGAGACATCAGATTGGATAAAACAAAGCTCTAATTTATATGAGCCAACTGGAGGCAGTCACGAGCGAAGCAATGAAATAACATTAAAAGATAGATGGGAACAAACAGTTTGTCTGAATTCAAATTTTTATTAAATTATGAAAAGTAAATCATCTGATTCTGACAATAACTAGGCCAGCACAGAAGGCCTGCTGGCGCTGAGGTTCCCGCACTGATCACCCATCTTCAGACTTAGTCCAGGAATAGATGTGGACTCAGCACCAGAAAGTAACGCTACCACCGGACTCTTAAACAGTGTGTTCTGCAAACAAGAGGCTCAGAGAAGAAAACAAAAACTTGCCCCAAGGCCAACTGGCAGGAATCTTTTCTTTTCCAAAGAGTCGTGATAGATTAAAAAGTGACCAGAAAGGAAAAGAGTTCCTCCACCAACCAATCCCCATCACCCCTCCACATTTAAAGTTGACAGCAGCTCCAACCCATGCTGCCATTTCGGTTTACAATGTTTTGGCCCATGTGGATGCTGCGTGGTTAACAGCGCTCTGCCGATGGTTCTGTTCAGCGCACATCAGCAGGGGTCTATAAATGAGGGGCCCCTTACCATCAGAAACCAAATATGGCCTTCAGAGCACTCCACTGTGTGCCACTGAAACAACCAGCTCCATTTGTCTTATAATTGTTTAATGAGAGTTTACATCAATAAGTGAAGCGCCAACAGGGAAATGTATTATTCTCCTCTTTGCCTCGCTGCTAAATGGCAGCAACAGTTTTGCTAATGATGCACTGAGGTTTGTAGCTACATGCATTATTTATTTGAATTACAAAAGCCTTTCACTGTCCACCGTAAATGTTTGATTTGACAGTTATAGTTTTAAAGCACTAAAATCTTTGCTCTCCATTATGAACCTTTTGAAATGTTTTTCTTTGAGGTGTTTCAAACACAATGCGGAACAAATAGGTGAATGTTAAATGATCCCTCTTAATTATGGATTTATGTTGCTTTACATTACTTTTTATGTTAAAAGAATAATAATATAATAATTACAAATTTGTCCATTTTATCAAAAGGCTTTCGTTGCATAATTGAAACATTTTGGAATTACATAATAAGTTTAGTAAAATCAAGATAACGATGTTCAAAAAGTTCAAAATAACTGTTTTTAGTACATGCAACATAATTGTGGTCCGTTAATTAAATGTGGTCATTACTTGTATTACATAGATTTTTAGTAAATTAGATTTTAGTAACTAAAAAGTTATAGTTAAGCATAAAGTTAAGCATATTTGACAATTAACAGAAGGGAGTTCAGTTGCATTAATGTAATAGTAGTAGATTAGGATTGTATAATTGTGTTCAGTCAATAAAACATTACTTTGTTAACTAAATTCCTCATAACTGTGTGATGTAACACTTAATTAAGATACTTTGGTAATATACTCAAAAGCATTTAGTAATTAGGCCTACGCTATCATCCCCCCAGCAAGGGTATATCCACGAAAAGTCCCAAGCCCCTGCAATATACAAGCAATCCCCCTGATTGAACCCCTCCAAAATAATTTATTTCATAGAGAAATAGTCCGCCTAGTGAAATAAATATGATCTTTTAAAGTAAAATATGATATATGCGAGATAGATCTCTAGGAGTGGATTCATGTTCACTAAATCGGACAAACAATTAGGAACTTAATGCTAAAATGATTGCTATTCTTAAAAAGTGTGTAAAATATAGATTATTAGAGTGAAATATATAAATATATATATTTTTTATGTTTATCTTCGATTCGATTCATATGCGCGGTAGAAAGCGATTATGTATGATGAAAGAATGAATGAATGAGCTTTCACTGTGTTACTAGAGAAAGCATGATCACAGCTGACAGCATGGACTGTCAGCTGTGGATCTGTGGCTTTCCACAACTTAAGAAAAACATTTGTAACCCTTCCCATTCAGACTGATGGTTTTATCTTATCTTCTTCCTCATAGGAAATTCCTCTCTTGTGGTTTTTCTTTTGATTTTGGCATCGTGTGCAACAGGTGAGATCTCCGAGCCAACTTCCTCTTTCTGTTCCATTGAAGTGATGATGTGATTGAACAGGGTTGGAGGTGATCGGGTCTTGGTGTGTCTGGTCTAGCTGCAACTAGTTATTGATACAGTGTGCTGGTTGGGCTGAAGACATTTTCAGATAGGTCCAGTTGGTATCAGCGAACCTTTTTTTTTTTGGTGCAATAAATGCAATTTATTCATTCAAACACTGGACTTTGTGTTCATTCAGGTTGTCCTTGTGTTTTCATGTCAAGTTCAGTTTGAGGATGTAATAGTGTTTAGCTTGAGGTATACAAAAACAGGAAGCGGGGTCAAATAGTTCCACAGCGTTTCAGAACATTCTTGTGTTTGTATCAGTAAGAAGTTCATGGGGTAGTATTTTGATTATATATTCTGGGCTGCAGCACAACAGTATACTGGGAAGGCGAGTCCACTCCATGCTCTTACTCTGACAAATCAATATGCGGAACGGGACGATCTGCCATGATGAACCCAAAAGAGGGAAAGAGCCCAAAGAAGTTGCTTTCTGCTTCTGAATAATATTGCAGTGACACCATTATACTGCAGTTTCTGTAAACTGATATTGGTTATAATTTCCATACGTACACAAAGCCACACACAAACAATGAGCCTATACAAACATAACCTGATGCTCTTTTCAACGGATCCTCAGGGGCAATTCAGTGATAAGCACTTCCTCCAAACACAATGGCTGACTTTTCTCTGGTACTCTCCCTGACTCGTATCCTGTGACAGACCGTGATGTCGATAAACGTGTGCCTCCACCCACCCTTGTTCTCTGTCTGTCCCATAAATGTTTGACAAGACAGCCTTATTAAGTGAGAGGAATGGAATTTTTTAAATTTCATACTTCCTCAGTTTCACCGTCTGTCACTGTCCTTTCAATAAATAATGTGTTTTACCACCCATACAATACAGTCTCATGACATAAGTACCAGTAAACCTTTGACTTGACATGGAGTAATGAGATGTTTGACAGCTATGACTGTCATATAGTTGATGCTGCTGCAGCATGCCCATGGTTTGGTGCAGCTACAAAATCAAAATTCTGAACTGATATGCCGTGACAGTGAACTCCCCACATACTGTAAGTGCAAGAAGTTTCCCCAAACTGTCAATAACATATTGAATATGGTTCACTTGGCTTATGTTGGGCACACGTGGAAATTAAAATACAGCCTGGAGAGAGCGAGTAATTAATTCAAATTGGGGTATATCTACAGAACTGGAAATTGACTGAGTAAAAGCTATTTTAGAGCGATGTTTTTGAGCCCCATATGCTGTGGCACATCTGTGCCCGGCGCCCAGGGAGAAATCCCCTGGCACAAAACACTTCAATGCTGCAGGAGAGGACGGAGAGACGGTAAGACACACCAAGCGTTATTATGCCAGTCGGCAACAAATATCCATCTTAATTGCTCCACAATTGTATTAAACTAGCTATTATGTAGCAATTAAATTTGTTTAAGCCTCGGCTCCAGTCACAGTTTTCAGTGTGACTAATTAAAAACAAGGGAGCGGGAAAACCCCTGGCCGAAGCTTTTCCTGAGCCGGAGTTCCAGCTCCCCCGCCATGACTGTATTTAGAGTGTCAATCACAGCAGAGTCAGAGGCGAGTCATTCAGGCAGCCTTTCTGATTCAAGCCATTCACTCCTAGAAGCCCTTTATCTGAACTCGCTCTGCACTGTTCAGGCAGAAACAGAAGAAGCCGGTCGTCCCAGTATCTCACTCTGCCAAAGCTACAAGACAAATGGTTAATATTCATCTACTTTATTTGATCAAAATAAATAGTCAACTCAAATCAACACAAAAAATCTAGTAATGGTGACATTTTTCATATGTATGCCCGTTTAGTGGTTTCTAGCAGAGGTCCAGAAACATTGTGCTGTTCTGTCTTCCTCCTCAGGTCATTATAGGAGAGAGTTAAACTGATGAAGACAGAGAACAACTGGACCGATGTTGTCATCCCCGACAGCAAATGAATATCCATGAAAAAGTCCACTCAACTCCGGTTTCATCCTATAATACACGCAGACACATCTCACTGACGGCACGAAGAAAGTCGGGGGAATTATGGAATCATCATTTCTGCCGCCGCCACCGTCCCAGATCCTTTGTGGTAACGTCATGTATCATTTTCAATTTCTTTAATGACATAGACCTTACTGTGAGGAAGAACTGGAGTATTTTTGGTAGAGATCTGTCATATATTTACTGACACTAGGGGGGGGGCTTTATCGGCAAATGTTTTAGGGCCATAAATTGTCAAGCAATTGGTCTGATTTTGCACGATGATGCAAATGAATGAATGAATCATCTTGAGGAGATCTGTCTTCTTTACGTTGTGTTTTATTTAATAGTTCATAATTTTCTCACTAGGTGAAGCTTTTTACGGAAAATACTCTTTTACAGACATAACTTCCTATCTGTCCGTCCAAATTTGCCCAAATTCATTGCATATGAATCGACTCCAGGAGACCTATCTTGTTTATATCATATTTTACTCTAATGGTTTATATTTTACTCACTAAGGGGAGCTTTTGAAGAAAAACACACTTTTCCAGAAAACATCAATATCTATTTCGTGGGACGTTTTCAAACTGAGAGAGCTGGATTGATGTTGATTGTTGTATATTTTGACACTAGGGGGAGCTTTACCTCCCAAAATTTTGGGGCCATTATTTCTCACTCATTAATCAGATATTTTTTCCAAATTCAGGGCATATGAATTGAATCGAGGAGCTCTATTTATATAGATATCTTATATCATATTTTACCCATATTTAATCTAATAATTCATGTTTTGCTCGCATCAGGAAGCTTTTCTTTTTTACTAAAAATACAGTGGCAGTAACTTCACATTGAATTTGAGGAGTTCGATCAGGGAGATTGTTTGTACAAGGAAGTGGGCCCGGTACGTTTGGTTGATAAACCCTTGCTGCCAGAGACACCAGCATAGGTCTAGTTTTTTTCACTGCCATCATGTAGCTGTGGCGATGTCCACTTAAAGGGTGCTAGGAATGATGTTGGCATCGTCGGATACATCATATCTATTTTCATACATAAGTGGAGTACACACCAAATTTACAATATAACATCATAACCATCAAAGGCACCACAAGGGCCCAGTGGGTATCCAGGCACGCAGAATTGCCAGTACATCTGATTTAGAGCATGAATGGTTGTCTGTCTATGAGTGTCAACCTTATGATGAACTGGCGTCTTGTCCAGGGTGTACGCCGACTTTTGTCAAATGTCAGCTAAGATGGCCTCCAATCCCCATGGCCATGAACAAGATAAGCGGTTACAGACGATGGAAAGTTTGTTTAAAATCACCGACTGGTAATTTCTGAATAACATTGAAGATGAAATGACAATGGCAGCTGTCAGCGGGTGGGCTATGGTACCCATAGACAGCAAGTGAACATTTTGTACTAAAGTTGATGTTTTGGAAGCGGAAGGAGCTGTGAGAGTTTGACAAGGGCCAAACAGGTAGAGGACTGTGCCAGAATAGATCTTTGGGTATTCCTGGTATGCAGTGTTTGTCCCTACCAAAGTAGTCTCAGGAAGAACTGTGAACCAGCAGCGCATTGATGTGTGAGGAGCAAAGACTAGCCTCTGTTGTCAATCACTAAGTTTGTTTTCGGGGGACATGTGAGAAATGTCCCTTAATCTTTAGAACACCACATGTTCTCTGTAGCCTGCAGCAAGAGTGACAGAGAGGAAGCAGAAATACACATTTCAGAGCTCTTCTGGTGGCAAAAAGGGAGACTTACACAAAATTAGGCAGTTGGCATTAATGTTATGGCTGATTAAGTTTTAATGAGCTTTAATGGACCTAGGATGCTTAGGTAACTTAATTTGAATGTGAAATCCCTGTAGCTTATTATTCACATCACCTTAGCACGTAAAATAATACCAACGCATGTAATGTTAAAGATTCGGGTTCTGCAGTAGTCTGACATGTTTCTCTGTTGGACTAAACCTTTTAGGACAATTCCTGTTCAGCTGCAGATTGTCAAATATCATCTCCCATGCCAGCACACTCCAGGTCTTTCAGGCTCTCAGGGCTCTCACATGGGGAACTCAGACTGACTAGCAAACTGGCAAAGAGGAAATTCCGTGGTGTTTATTTCATCTCCCCATAAAACAGACATGAATTTCAACATCCTTATAGTTTGTATAGTGCATTCTCAAAAAAACTTCTATGGATTTGTTGAACGAGGTGAAGCAGATGACCAGTGGCTTAATGTAAGAGACTGGAAGCATTTAATTATAAAGCGTGAACAAATCTCTAATCCACCTCCGACAGCAGGTTCTGTTATCCCACCATCGGCAGTTTGTCTTATGCATAGACACAATAATTGGTTTCAAACAGCCTCATGAAACCCACATTGTTTCAAGGCCCTACGATTTCTCTATGTGAGGTTAGGAGGTATGTGCAGAATGTTTGGTGGACTGCAGTTTGTCTGCAAGAAGTAATAATTCAAGTGATTATGTCTCATTATGCTAACTGTAGACGCGTGTCTACTTTCTTCCTACTGTCCTTGAGTGGTTTAACTCTCAATCACCAAGTTTGTTTTTGGGGGACATGTGAGAAATGTCCTTTAATCTTGAGAATAGCACATTTTCTCTGCAGCTTCCAGCAAGAGTGAAAGAGAAGAAGCAGATTAGAAACGAATGTGTTAGGGAGACAGAGCTGTCAATCACACGTGTAAAACACAACAGTCACGCCGCACGAAAAAATACATTGTATATTTATGTTGTAATAATTGCAGGACAATCTGGAAGATTAAGATCATTTGCATCCCGGCATTGCTGATGTCTGAATTGAATGTATTGTAGTCAAGAGGACAACACAATGCTTTTAGAATTATAACTTTTCAAATGTGCTGCTGAGTTAAAACCTTTTCACTCATTACTATGTAAATAATGCCCGGGAATTTGTTGTCAAACATAGGCGTCACTGTCAGGATGATAAGATCTCATTAACATGAGCGTCTTTGCGTTGTACGGCTCTGTAAGGTCTTAACTCTGTAGCTTTGCCAACGTTTCATGTCAAGACAGGACACTCATACCAGGATTAGAAGTTAATACTTCTGAAAGCTGCTGATGGACATAGATGAGGAGTGCATGTGGTTTGTTCTTCCTCTAAGTCTCTCTCTCTCTCTCTCTGGCACTTTCCCTCCCTCCCGTGCTGTTACTGTTTTTAGTATTGATTGCCTGCCGCCTCTTAAATTATGCATTCTACAGTGCGGTTGGGAGGGCTCCCGGGTGGGTTTGTCAAAGGCAGAAGACACATGTAGTCGGGCAGTGTGCCTGGGAGTGTCAGAAATCCATACAGGTCACAATCATGTCACCCCGTCAGTTTTAATCAGCCAAAGCTGAATACAAGCTGGTGACAGGGCTTGGAGGTACAGGGCCTGTGCCTGTGCCTCGGCTGTTCCCCCGACACACAGGGTCTGGTTCAATACTGCTGGATTCAACTGAGAGAGTCTCATTATCATCTTTGTGTGGCTTGCGGCTGGGCTGGATGATGAGACAAGAACTGGTCTGGGCCTGTTGGAAAGTATTTTCCCATGCCACACTGTAATTTGTGCTTGATTGGCTTATCAGGCTTCATCATCCTGTGCAGGTTTTACTCTGGGTGTAATGATAATGATTGTGTGACTGTGACCGTCTTGCATAGCAAACAACTTGGTAGCAGTTTCCAAAACTGTTCTGCCCAGATTTCTGATAGATTCTGTGTATGTGGATGTGTCATGAATATTCACTCTTTAAGGTGAGGAGTAATAACAAAAGTAAAGGTTCCATCTCCGAAATATTTTCCAGAACATTTCTGTTCAGCAATACTTTTCTCCTTTTTGAAATCTTTTTCTAGAGTAGCAAAATCAGCAAAATCAGTGTACCAGAATTTGTCTTATGAAAACCAGTACCCTCAGGAAACTCAGTTAACACTCAGAAACTTTTGGATCCCTGTATTGCAGAGACATTTGTGCATGAAAATAAAGTCCCTGGGTTTTACAAGACTTCACAGGTTTTGGCTAAAAATAAAAAAATTGCTTAAGGATGGTTTTGTTGATTAAATCATGAAAGTTAATAAAAGTTTAAAGACGACATGTGCCCTCCGTATTATAATTAAAGATCGACAGACATTGACCTATTCTATAAGAGATCCAATTGATTGCTGGACCACAAACACATTACGCCAAACAGGAACCAGTTTTCTCAGGTAACGCAACAGTGAGACCAAGATGGAAGCAATCACATCTCAAATCAATCGGTTCAAATCTTTTCCTTTCTGCCGTTTTACATCGGTAGTTAACGCTGCTGGCTAACAGTACTAGTGACGGTACTTATTAACCCGGGTCTTGACTGTTTGGAAATCCATATTTGTGTTCTGCATGTTGATTTGGAATAGCTTTTACGCTGGTTGCCCTTCCTGGCGCAAACCGTCCCCATTTATCAGGGCTCGGGACCGGCACTGGAAGTTTATGTTAAGTTATGTTTTATCCTATACAAGTTTAAACAAACATATTGTTAAAATGCTTCAATTATTTTTATTTTACGTGAGGAAGAGATCAGAAACAGTATTTCTCCTGTTAACAGTAGGACATCCTTTCATGTTGTTCCTGCGGTCAAACCGAGGTCAAAGGTCAGCTACTGTTATGCTTATTGAAAACATTTACCAATAGAAGACAAATACTGTAAGTGACTAAGTTACATTCAAGAATATTTTTTTCCTATAAGTTTTTTTCATTCGACTAAAAAGCATAAAAATTACCACTGTTGTTATTTTTGACAATAATATAATATATATTATATATATATATATATATATATATATATATATAAAACGAATTGTGCATTGTCCACATTTTATTATGCAGATATGTATTACAATACGACGACAAATTTTTCAACATATCGAAATAGAAAGTTTCAGTGCAAAAGCCAACCCTAATAGTTGCACATCGTATATTTTCCCCGCTGTTGGATTCAATAAATCTTATCCTTACAGCTGAGGCTCATGCAATGTTATTCATTTTTGCTTATTTTATCATAAACCAAAGTATGATGATGGTGAGCGACGTAATGATAGTTACAAGAGTTCATGAGAATCCATCCCAAAGTTGAGATAAACTACAAACGTTTGTCTGATGGGACTGCAGGAAGGATGATCTGAGCATCACCATGAATGTCATTAATAGCAGTTTGGACGTTGAAATATTTCCACGTGAACCAAAATGATCAATAAACTGACATAGCTACTGCGCTATATAACTAATAACAGAAAGCTCTTTCCCTTTTTTAGGGGGTCACCACAGCGGATCGTACCACATATTGTTTTGGCATAGTTTTTTTTACATCCACTACCCTTCCTGACACAACACTCCTGTTTATCTGGGCTTGGGACCCGCACTAGATGTAGCTGGGTATGTTGGTAGCACTTAGCACCGCACTGGATTTCTGCTATGCAGACTGGGATTCATACCCCTGTCTCCTGGACCAAAGTCAGTGGTGTAACCCACCGGGCCATCCAGCTCAGAGCATCTTATTTATAACAAATATTCAAAATATGTACATAAAAAAATAAATGTGTATAATTGAAGTATCACTTTAGTTTATTAAGTCAATTTATATCAGAAGCGCAGACAGTCTCAGAAATGTGGAAAGATGCTATGGACCAGATTTAGCTACTCAGCCAATCTCCATGTGTCATCTCTGTATGATAAGTATCATGTGGTCCGTTTTCTGTAACAGATTTAGCTCTCCAAGAAGACAAATATCCTCACATTCAAACCCCATGATCTTTATGTAATTGGTGGGTCGTGTCAATGGATGCAAAGATCAGGTTGCGGTTTTGTCTCGACGTATATCTTCCCACGGAAGGGCGAGTCTCCAAAGGAGGCCAGTCTTTCTGTGTTGCAAACATTCATGGAGCTCAGAGTGTTACAAATCTGATGCAGTGAAAACACAAGAGGGTCAAAAGAGCAAATCCAGCCTTCTGTTCTGGCTTCCTTTATTATAAGGTTTGAAAAAAGCTCTGTGTTATTTCCACAACTCAAGCAATGAAAAGAGTTTGATTTTCACAGGCCAGCTGACCTGCTAAGAGCAGGTGTGTCTCGGATACAGTTACACACTTCTTTCTCTCTTCCCTGGACATTTTCCAGCTGAGGGGACTGCAGCCTGATCCAAGAGTTTATCATGAATAAAGAGCTGCAGTTCTTTATTTTTAATCCTTTTCATTGAATCTTGAACAAGAAAGGAAAGAAATCTGACACCTATAACTAAAATATTTATGGGAACATCACCCCAAAACTAACATTAATCACTGATGTAGATCACTCTCACTTCACGCTCAGTTTTTTCTCTTGTGTGTGTAATGATATATGAGTGATCAGGCGAGAAGAGTCTCATGTTTCCACCGTGGGCTTCAGAAAGGAAATACCTGGTCTCCTCCTGTAAATGGATATACGGAGAGGAAATAACCATTTGAAGGCTTTTGTAAAAGAGAATGAAGGTCTGTACTCATGATAATGAAAAGAAGCTGAATATTGTTTTTTGGGTATCTTCATATAACCCACAAACAAACTTATTTTGTGACCTCAGAAGGTCCCACCCTATGATACTGTCTGATCTCCAGTCTCCCTTTGTGCTCTGAGGAAGGCCCACTAGACCGAAACGTTTGCACATATGTTGTTATGACAAGACCACAATAAATTCATGTAACGGAGATTAGTCACTTTGCACTGGAATTTTGTCTGTGCTGCCTCTTTGGTTCCTAATGTTTTGATGATATATTTTGGGCTGAAGCACAACAATATACTGGGATGGCGCGTCCACTCCATGCTCTTACTAGTCATACCGAATTCAGCGCAGGTAGGTAAGTGCTCCTGCTGGGAAGCAGTGTTTTGTAGTTTATATAGGACGGCTGGTTACATCACAACACTTTGTCATTATATGCCGACTGTTGTGACACTTCATGTAAGCAGAAACAAGCCTGGGAATGAGCCAGAGACACAACATCCTCTGCCACAGGGTCACTTCCCCTGACCTCAGATACAGGGTTCACCAAAATAAACTTACACATGAGCAAAGAAAGCTGAAATGTTTGTTCAGACTCTTATCTCGGGTTGTACATTTCCTCTGAGGTTGTTGTGCTGGATGGACTGTGTTGGGCCTGGTGGGCCCATTATGAGGCGCACAGGAGGATGTGCACAGCTCACGTCCCTCTGCAGACCCTCAGGATAAATCCAAGGATACAGTAAAACCCACATGCCGCTTTAATCTGAAAAAAATTTGTGAAAGAAAAAGGGGATGGCAAAGAACTTCTCATCCCAAATCATTTTATCTATCTAAAAAATTATAGGTATCATTTAATTTTGTATAATTTGTTTTTAAGGCTACACAATGATGAAAATTTATTTGATGTATTTATTTTACAAATATATCTATTTTAAGTCTGTCATGCATCGTTCCAAAGACTAATTTTTCAACGATTTGTTTGATATATTTACGGGCTATAAAGTGAATGAAGGCTTAGAGGAAACTGAATACTAAGCATCAGGGTAACCAATTATTGCACTAGACCAATTTATAATATTGGATCACTATTAAACAAAATGTATCAACACCTGCATGTATACTTAACATTAATGTCTGCTGACATAAAGGTCATCCTCACCAGTGATGTTTTGCACACTGACTAATGACCATGGCTCAGAAGGCTATCACTCAAATCGGTTTCTAACTTTGTGGTCATCTAGGTTCTACGCAACTTGAGAGACTTCTCCATAGAAAGTGCAGGACCATGTTAAGAACGTCATATGACGTCAGGGACCTTCTCCGCTGTGGTCTGCTGGGGTTTGAGGAAGATCAGAGAGGGGCAGAAAAGACTCTGTAGGCTGGTCAGGGGGACCTGCTCTATCCTGGACTGTCCCTTGGACTCTGTGGAGGAGGTGGGTGAGAGGAGGATTTTAACCAAGCTGACATCCATCCTGGACCATACCTCACACCTCAAACATGAAACTACGAGGTATTGGAGCGTCTCCTTTCAACAACTGACTGCTAAACCCACAATGTAAGAATCTATCATGTGTTGTCTGAAACACTGGAAGCCTACAAACTCACACAAACTACACACCATGTGCCAATCTGCACATTAATAGGCAGGACTAGTTAAAATTGTAAGATCGTATATACAGTTTTTATAGCTACCTCTTTTTAGTTTGTATGTGTGAGTTCTATTTTTTACTTTTGTATTATATATTTATATATGTCTGTATATCCTGATATTTCTTATTCTAAGTATGTTTGTATATCTTTCTTTAACTCTGCTTTATATGATACAATGTCTTTTTTTTACTGCCATGTCACCGTTCTGATGTGTTTCAGCTGCTGCGACAAGTTTATTTTCCCTGCAAGATTAATAAATATCTATCGCAAACCTTCTCTACTTCTGCAAGTAGTAGAAAAATGGAAGTGTTTTTAAATAATTGTGATCATTTATAAACTTTCCCTTTAAGCCGTTTTAAAGTTACAGACCCCAGACCGCAACGTCAGAGCTAATCTTCCTGCCCTTTTAGCGGATACATGACTTTGGAGCGTAGCTGTGGGACAACAGTCAATACAGCTGCTCTGTGTCTTCGTCCCCACCTACCTTCGTCTCATATGACTATGACCTAATTTAATGTGAAGCGAGCTCGAAGCTGCCTCCCAGTAGGCCTCCGGGCTAGAGGCGAGTGGTGCCAACCAAAATGTTCCACACCTTTAAATCAGTTATTGGGCTTATCGTCATCACGTCACCTACTTCACAAGAGCACACGCCAAGCTGAAGCTGGGCATATTTCAAAATCATGTCTGCGCAAAAAGCTAAAACCTTCATGTAAAAGTCCCTCTGGTGCAGTTCCAGCGTATAACTCAGGATGATCAACACACGAGAAGAAGGGTGTTTAAGCTGAGAACGATCATGGGATCGGCGGACGGTGCCAGGTTCTCTTAAGTTCACATGCAATAAACACCAATGTAATACCTGAGTGACTCACAGGTCAATAAATCAAAAACGTGTCAAAAGTGTTGCAACATACAAACCAGTTCCTCTGTAGAGATTAGTTGTGATACATATTTACACCCTGGAAAATGACACCTGTGGTTCCCTGAGCTAGACAAAACCAACCACCACCCGCCGGTGCAGACACTGCAATTATAGTTTAATGATGACCTTCTTTAAAAATAAGCCCATTTCTTTTCATTTTTTAAGGTGTATACAGAAATGGGGGGAACCTTTCACCATACTCTGCATACATTTGAAATGAAATGAGTTCTGTTCTGTTCTGTGGATGGGCTCAGTCTTAGGAAAAAGGGCTCAGAAACATCAATGTTGAGATGCTGCTCCTTCACGTCGAAAGGTGGAGGTGGTTCAGGCATCTAATTAGGTCATCACCGCCTCCCTTTTGAGGTTTTCCAGGCCAGTCCAACTAGGAGGAGACCCCAGCTCTGACATCGAACTCACTGGAGGGACTATATCTCATCTGGCCCAGGAACACTTCGGGATCCCCAAGGATGAGCTGGAGAGTGTTGCTGTGGATAGGGATATCTGGAATATCTTTCTTAAACGGCTGCCACGCGACCCAAATCCAGTTAAGTGGTTGAAAACGGATGAATGGATGGATGGATGGCTGGCTCGATGGATGGATGGATGGATAGTAGGATGGGTTAAGGTGCAGTTTAAACAAGGTTCAACGAGACACAATAAGGTATTTCAATATCGTACGTGAATGGCTTACGTTTAATGCCATTTATCTGATAGTTATAATGTATACAACCTCATCTATTATCGCTATTTTTATTTAATGAACCTTTTATTAATCATATGCAGTCATTCACAGCAAAACAAAGGGATATTATTTCCCTGCGTCTGACCCATCCTTAAGGAGCAGGGGCAGTGAACTGCCCGGGAGAATAAGGGCTCAGGGTTCTTGCTTAAGGAGCCTACGACTTGGAGGCTGTTGGGATTGAACCGCTGACATGCCAATCTTCAAAACTTCACCGACTCTTCTCTGCTACCTCGTGGACGTATCAATATCAATGTAAAGGTTGGCTGGAAGTATGTGGCCACTGACTGACATAGTGTTTAAAATGAACGCATCTCTTTCCTTCCTTAGGCGCTTATCCAGTTTAGCCAATGTCACCTGGAATAAGGTCCAGCCCCGCAACCCTGCACAAGATGAACACAACTATTTTATAAAATATGATTAGCATAATGTCAAACTAATAGCTGTAGCTATGCTTGTTGGGATATCTCAATTTCATCCTAAACTATGGGATTAATGTAATCCTGAACTATTTCTCCGGTCTTCCAATGAACGATAAAACCTTTCCTTCAGACAGATTAGTGATGTAACCCCTGTCACCGATGTTATTGTTTTCGGGCCATGGAACATTTCCAGCAAATTGGTCCATTGACATCGTAATGTACTGGCACCACAATATTTTTAAACCTCAGACATTACATTTTAACAGATAATTTATGAGTAATTTCACTTTGCAGGTAACGCCAGCTTTGGCACCCAGCGACCACTCTTTATGGAACTATTAAATCTTAAAGGTCTGTAAAAGATGAGAGTTATGTTACTGTAAAGTGAGTATTCACAGCTGGTGCTTAAAACACATTTCCCGTTAATGACATGTAGCATCATTGCTAGCTTTGAACAGATATAACCTATAAATTACACCAAGAACGGTCAAATTAGATGAAACATTTACAACTAAATCAAACAACCTTGTGTACTTGATTTGGACTAGATTCAGGTGACAATCTTCTTGTCTCACCACTTCTCAGTATGATGTTACCGCTTGTGTGAAATCAACCCTCCTCGGCGGTCTACATGCTGCAGAACAAGCCTCTCTCTTGTTACAAAGGGCTGCGCTTAATAAGCGTCCAGGCTATCAGTGCTGGATTCCATTTCCTCAGATCTTGGAAACACTGCAGTAAAGGCAGCTAAAATTTACTGCTTTGCCCCCTCAGGTTTTCTTACTAGGAGATTCCCTTGTGTTGGTTCTTTCATTCCAGCCACAAATATTGCTTTGCACTATTCATTGGGCCTGTGGGAGTAATATGGAAATTTTACAGGAAGAACTTTGGAAGGAGTGTAATTGGAGTTGGACCGGGGTGAAACGCCTCCACCTCCTCCCCCACGTCTTGCAGCATTACAGGCCCCCAGCCTCATTCGAGTATGCATGTTAAAACAGACGAGCTCTCTCCGCTGGACCAGCATTAATCTAAACTTTGAAAACATGAGCTCTACGTAGCATGGGAGGTATGCATGTGTTGTGTCTTTATGTATGATAGGCTTCAATTAGTCAGCTCTATCTGACAACTGTAGTCATGTACTGACAAATCGCTAGGATCAACGTCCATTTAGGAGCTTTCCTGAGTCAAACTTTTTTCAGTCATAACAGCAAAAAGAGCTGCCATGGTAGTGTAATATGCCCTTTGTTTATAATAGACTTACCCTGTCCATATATATAATTTATTTTAATCTTTTTTTATAATTAGTCAGGTAGTTGCTTAAGAATGGCAGGCAGCTCCCACACTGTTAACTAAAGTCAAAATCACAGTAACCTACTGGCAGCAGGTGGTAAAATACTGTAAAATACATAAAATAAATCACAGTAAAAATATTTACTGTGTTATCAGACAGTCAAGACAGCTGGAAATTTGTGAATTTGTATGTATAAGACATTACTGTAAAACATTTGACTTTAATATCCCGATCCAGTAAATGAATGTGGATTTTCTAGCATGTTTTACACTGCAGTACAAAAATGCTGGTTTGATTGGTGTGAACACTTTGATAGCTATAGCTGGTTTCGTTGTTTGTATTTTTAGGATCTTACTGTACTGTTATCCTGAATGAAACGTCGGCCAAGTAGATATTTGGATTTGATTATTAGTGACATAATTTGCAAAAGGAACATTGAAGTGTGTTTTCAGGCGCTGCTCCTTTATGTGTTTTGGAGGAGTGACTGAAGGCGTAGTGGGATGGGGAGTTTCTTTTTCGGTCGGGTATTTTCTGTTTTGTTTTTTTAACCCTATCATCCCCTGAACAAACAATTGCAACGACTGTGCCTCCTGTTTTTATTTCTAATGGTAGAGGTATATGAATATCATTTTTTATAGATGATAATTCTACTATTTCACCCTTAGCGTTCTTCATATTTGAAGCAGACATTTTAAATAATTAATGAATAATTCAAACAGAAGTTAAAGTCTACAAGATATCTAAGAGATATATTAAAATAACAGCTTTGGAGGCAGTTGGATGGTTCAGTGGGTTACACTACTGACTTTGGTCCAGGAGACTGGGGTTCAAATCCCAGTCCAAGGAGGACCTAGTGCTACCAGCCTACCCTGCCACATTTAGTGCCAGTCCAAAGCCCAGATCAATGGGAGGGTTGTGTCAGGAAGGGCTTCTGATGCCAAAACAACCCTCAATCTGAGAGAGATGATCTGCTCTGGGAAAGAGCTGAAATAAGTTGCAATTGAATGAATAGATTCACCATTTGTGTCAGGATCCATGCTTTCACCGGTCATGATGCAACATCCTGCAATGTGAACTAGTGCAGCAGATTTACAGTAAAGTACAGTGGAGAGTGAACCCTCTTAACTCTTGTTATGGCCTGAAAGATTTGGTCCATGCATGTTTTAGATCACAGTGGGTACATGAGAGGAACATGCAGCAGGGCATCTCCTTACTGGAGCTCTGAACTCTGCAGGTCTCCTATGCAGTGCCAAATCACAGATAACTAGTACGACACTGACATACCAATAAGTCACAGTTAAGGTGAAATGAATGTTGACGGTTGTCACTGAGGTGAGTCATGCGTGTGGAGATAGCATCAAGAAAACATCAAACTATTCCCCTGGTAACTTTTTGGAACAGCGGGGAAGTTGTGATGGTATATCTGGCTTAGTCGAGTTATTATTGCTATCAGTCATTTCCTATCAGATTAGAGGAGGCACGCATCGGCATGAAGGAGCAGGTACAAAAAAAGGTATTTACTCACAGTACATGTGAACGGAGTGCTGTCAATATATGAATTGTTATTATTGAGAGAGAAGGAGGTAAATCCTTGCAGTGAGTCCAGAGTTCAGACGCTCCTCTTCAAACTGGAAGTTTGGCTTTAGTGCAACAAAATCTTTTTTATTTGACAAGTTTAATTTAAATGCCTTTTTTTTCCTTTTATCCTTTTATCTTACTTGATTTCAACTTGATTGCTGATTTTTCTTTTACTCCTTCTTTTAACGTTTCACTTTGTTATTTCCTGCATGTGTTTAGGGGGATTGAGTCTGGAGGCGTGGTGAGAGGTGGGATTTTCTTTTTCAGTTTTTTTTATACGTTTAGGGCTGTTCAACTGCTTGGTCAACCCACTGGTTATTTAAATGTGCTATACAAATAAAGATTGACTTGACTTTTTCTAAATGTGACTTACGTTCAACCTAGACCATAATCTTTCCCCAACCTGATGATACAGGTGAGTTGCATATGGCAAGAGCATTTGAAGGCTAAAAACATCCAGGAAGCAAACATGGTACACACATGGAACATGTAGATCTAAATTTTCCTCCTTTTTCACCTTGGATTTAAGTTTACTCCTTTTTTATGTTCAAGCGCTGCTTCTTGTGGCATTGTTTATAAATCTGCCCTGATTCACTATTGCTTGATATCATCGTGAATTTAGTTCTTGGTGAATTTTTGTAAATTGTAATGTTGTACTTGAAGAAGGAAAACCATAATGGCTGATAGTGACAGCTCAGAATGCAATGAAAATAAAAGGTTCAGAGGTGATCTTTGACCTAAGACTCTGTACACCCGAACATGCACTTTCCAAAAACTAAATGTTCTATCATGCAGATATCACAGGATCTTAAGGATTTCCGGCGAGGCTGGTACTAATTATCTTCTCTGCTGTATGTCGCAGACTGTCTTCGTTTGATTTTGAGACTGGAATCGGGGTGGATTCATATCAGAGTTTTTCACAGGCCAGAACAACAGCCCATGTTGTGGACCGGGATTTGACTTTAGATGAGTATAGTTAAGTAAATCTCTTACACCACCAAACGACCGTTCTGTGCCTCACCTATGGAGAGCATAATGCCCCTCCCACTTATGTTATTATATACTTCCTTCATACCTTTCAACCCCATCTTAAAATAAACATTTTGTATTTTTTTCCATGCCATCATCGCTCACATGAAATCAATGACTATAAACAGGACATTTTTCACAGAGAACCACATGCATCACATGGAAAAACTGGCAACACACCAAATTTCTCGATGAGTCTTGCTGCAGCCGTGTGGCTTATTTAAACTGTTTACATGGCCACCAAAATGAAACAATGAAAAGGAAGAGGTTAAGCCCACACACACTGTCTTTAGCAATGTTTCGGTCTCCACTCGCTGAGACTTATCTCATCCAATGAGATGTGTCATCTATGAATAATTGTAAACATTGTGGATGTAACTGAGGAAACAGTTCTTACAACAGAGGCATGACTCAGGAGGAAGAACTAGGCTACTTAAATAAGTGAGTGCAATTCAAACTGGTCTGTGGAACTGTGTACACATTTCAGATCATCGGCTCATTCTTACTAATGATAGATCAGGAGCTTGATATTTATTCTTGTTTACATTGAAACCACAGGACCGGACCTGACTGGATGAGAATGTTAGTTTGGGACAAACAGGATAGACCTACTGGAGCATAGCGAGGGCCACTTACTAAAGGCTTTGTACCAATCAGACACATATTATGAGCATAGGCTAAATATTGACTTGTGTCCTTCTCACAGTCTGCATGAGAGCCTCCCATCCAGGGAGCTGGTACTCCAGCGAGTGACATTTCTTTCCGGTCGTTTGTGAGAATAATGGCACTCAGATGTATGCTGCAGGGTGAGGGAGGCTTGTTATTCCTCAGAGCCGCCTTAGCCACTCAGGACATTAGTCAGAGTTTGGATGCTTGAGTAGCACTGAGCCCTGGGTTCATCCAGAGGCGATTCTTATGTTTATAGGAATTAGATGCATATTAAAGTGATTTATTGGCTCGATACTACTTGATTTGTAAGGAGATAACACCTCAAGGCCATGATTAAGACAAACTTTGTTGTCTAAATGTCTGTTCTTGGCTTGTGTTGTGCTCGTCACTGTCAATATGTAACGGCCAATCAAGCATTATCAGGCCCAGCCTTCATTATAGCCAAAAAGAGGTTGTCATTCAGAAAACCTACTTTGGCTCAGTATTGACTTTCCAGAAACAGTCATTTTCAGGCTGCTGTTAAATATGCAGAACCACCATGAGCCTCTCAACAGCCCTCCAAGTCAAACAACAAGCACAACACCAAGCATCTAACATTATGATTTATTAACAGATGTTGTCTCAGATAGAAAGTGCTGCTGACAATAAGAATCCACCTTTTCAATGTTTAACCAAGGCAGTGTCTTGTGTGACTGTGAGCTGTTGACAAAAAACATTTGTCAAAGATATTTAGCTCAAAGTAATGCATCTGTATACACATCTCTGCTATAATCCATCTCTTTACAGTAATGGGCCAAAGTTGTCTGTTCCTGGTCAAGTCCCTGTAATAGAGTACTTTTTAATTTTCTATTGTAAGGACAGGATAGGACAAAACAGTACAAGCCAGAACAGTCCAGGGCTGTACTTAACATGACTGGACAGGACAGAGCATTATTTTACAGGACAGGACAAGACAAGACAGGACGAGAGAGGAAAGGGAAAGGACTGGACTAGACAAGACAAGAAAGGACAGTCCAGGACTGGACTAGACAAGACAAGAAAGGACAGTCCAGGACTGGACTTAACCTGACTGGACAGGACAGAAAATTATAGTACAGGACAGGACAAGACGAGATAGGACAAAACTGGACATGACAGTACAGGACAGGACGAGAGAGGAGAGAAAAAGAACTGCACTGGACAAGACAATACATGGCTGACAGGACAGATTATTATATTACAGGACAGAACAGAGCATTATAGTACAGGACAGGACAAGACAGGACTTGACATTTTACTACAGGACAAGAGAGGAGAGGAAAGTACTGAACTGGACAACACAGGACAGTTCAGGACTGGACTTAACATGACTGGACAGAACACAGCATTATTTTACAGGACAGGACAAGAGAGGAAAGGGAAAGGACTGGACTAGACAAGAAAGGACAGTCCAAGACTGGACTTAATCTGACTGGGTAATAAAGAGCATTATAGTACAGGACAGGACAAGACAAGACAGGAAAGGCCAGTAACGGACAAGACAAAAGAGGAAAGGACTGGACTGGACAGGACAAGCACTGGACAGTCCGGGACTGGACTTAACATGACTGTACAGGATTACAGCATTATAGTACAAGACAGGACAGAAGGAGAGAAGAGGACTAAAGGGTCTTTTTTGTTTAAGGTGACCTTTTCTGAGGTTCACTTTTATTCAAATGACAACTGTGTTTTGGTAGCCAGACGATTCAAACTTTTAAAGTTTATTCTTGAAAAGTTCAAGATTATAAGGTCAAAAATGAAAACCTCACCTTTACCATTGTGGTGTAAAGTCTGCGTCTATCTATTAAATCTTCGGCTTATGAGCAAAAGCAAAAAGGATGTTGGACGCTCTCATTTGTACGCATGCATGTGTCAAACTGCCGTCTTGATTTTCTACTCCCACCAGCTTTTACAACAGTTTTTTCATGGATTCAGAGAAACATTGTTTGTACGAGCACACAATTCTTTTCATAACACAAAGAAAAAACGTTTCAAGCAAAACCCTCGTCATGTATTAATCTTGGGCATTTACACAACTATGTCCAAAAATGTTGTTTGAGTCCCTTTTGAAAAACTGAAATCTTGAGATAAAAAAGTGTGATTGGACTCCTCTGAATGAATGCCACTGAACTGCATCAGCTATGGAAGAATGCCAGTTGGACCTTGGGAGAAGGAGCATGCATATATCAAAAGAGTTCAGGAAAGTACAGTCATTTACAAAGTTCCAAGCCATGAACTCAGTCCGTCATAGTTTCCTTCAGTGCTGATAAGACTCGCCTCCACATAAATCATAATTGTGTTAGTAACAATTACATTTAAAATTCTTCCACAGTGATTTCAGTTGCAGAGGAGCCTGACCGGAGTGTTTGGTTGCTCTTGTGGGGTGGAGTGAGTGACTTCAGTGGAGGAGTCTGTCCTCTGCAGAACACTCTGGAGGGAAGAGTTTACATTTGATTTACAGTCTGTTTGACCCCATTAGGCCCATGAGCACCTTTGTATCCACAGCTCTGGGGAATAAGTGTGTGTCGGTTTGTATAAGTATTGGGGTGAGATAGAGAGAATGAAAGAAAGAGAGGTAGGGGAGGTTGGGGGAGGATGATGATACAGGAGGCTTCCAAGACCAGAGTTCTGAGCATTGCATCAGGCCATGTTTATTTCATAAACACTCTCCCCAGCTGTCAGTCCAGGAGAAGTAATATGTGCGCTCTACCACCCATCCCCTCATCCCCACCCCCCTACAGCCATCCACGATAGTTAATAACCAGCAACACACCTGCAAAACTGGTGGCCCCACATGAAATAAGCCCCAATAAAAACAGCGCCTCCAAGCTGAAGAATTTGATAAAAAAATATAGAAGTCATATTTACATTGTGCACCATCTTAACTCAGAATTTTCAAAGATGTATTTTGACAACCGAAGAGGTCAATGATCACGTCCAGGTGAAAGGTCAAAGAGTCTTATTAACCCCAATATAACACTTGAACATCAATCAACGGGCCGATCCTTCACCCTGCTCTCTTTGGTATCTAGTGATGAGAGACGTATGACTGGGGCGGATATAGAGGTCTAAAGGCCCCCCATCCCCCTGGGTCTTACCACCATCTGCACTCATGTGGAAAAACTCGGAAGAACAAATGCTTGGATCTTTGCCTTCGGGCCAAAAAGCCTATTGAACGTGCATCTCCTGCGTTTATTCTAAGTGAGATGTTCATTCATACCATCACCAAGTGCTATTATGATATAGGCTTTTGCAGTGTGTGCGGGTGTGCGAGTTTGTGTGTGTGTGTGTGTGTGTGTGTGTGTGTGTATGTCACTTGGACTGGGCTGGTTCTCCATTCTGCCTGCTGGTCTTATGTAAATAGAGCTGTCAGCCACTTGTTATGGCCGGGCTGGGAGTCATCATGAGGCCCTGGCAGCCTCTGGGTCCTTGGCCTCCATTTGATTCATAGCTGGCTGGGGGACAGAAAGGGGAAGTTCAAATCTGCCCAAATCCAAACAGTAAAGGAGAGGGAGGGTGAGGAATATATGGTGGTGAGCATTTGAGTGAGGGTGAAACGGAGTGGTGAAAGATGCTCACTTTGCGTGGATTGGCAGGTTGTAAGGAGACCTGAGCTGCAGAGGAGTTTGGTATGTTGAGCTTAAGTCAAACTCAATGAGTTTAGGTTTCCCAAACTGTCTCCCCTCCACTTCCACTCAGTCACTGTCACTCCAGTCACATGGCGGTATATCCTTCTTGCACTCTTGGCCTCATTATTTTTTCTTCCTGTGTCTCTCACTCGTGTTGCCTCTTCCTCCTCCTTACTCACCACATTGATTGGCATGAACCAATTTCTAAAACTTAAATTTACAATAACCCCCGGTGAACACATGCCTCCAAGTATTCTCCTGTTTGACTCAAAGTTGTAGTGCAGTGAGGACTTATAATGATACAGAGGAATGGAAACCATTGGTATTTGAATATTATAAACATTAGCTGGAGGTGAATTTGGGCTCCGTTGCTGAATATCCCTTTAATTGCTCTGCAACAGAATTTTTACTTTCTGTGACCTAAATTATGATCCAGCAGACCCAGACAAAAAATAAATAATGACATTTTGCATGAAAATAATAAAGTATCAAGAATTCTACACAGGCATTATCCACAGGCAACCATTGCATTGGTATTCATCGATTTAGTGATTGAATCATGGATCATAATGAGAGTTATTATTATGGTCAGATGTGATTTTCACAGAGAATAATGCATTTGGTGAAACTGACACTACTGCACACAGCTCCATCAGTCTTGACTAGAAACAAAACGTTTCATATATTACTAATTTGTTTTTATGAAGAATTAAATGGAAATGTAATTGCTGCCTAAATTGTGTTCAGAGGTGTTTTTCTTACCGATCCAGGAGGTGTGACATCTCATACTTCAAAACTTCGTAGGAAGCACACCAAAAGGCAGTAGCATTGTTAGACTGACTGACTGATTTTTATTTAAGATTTAAAATCAACAAGCTGATTATTGACTGTAAACCTTTAAACAGTTATGAAGCCAAGGGCCACATCGTACATAATGAAACAGGAGAAGTGGTTCTGTCACTGAAATAATTTGATGCTGCTTTGGACCACTTTAAACTGGATGTGAAAACTGAAGCTAATGGGAAGCAGGGCAAAAAGAGAATCCACCGTCTCCTTCACGACATTATTTCGCTGGTAAATTCGTTAATCATTTATTGAGTATCCTCAGGTTTTAACGTCATTGCTGGTTATAGAGGTTCACTGTAAACAATATAAGCACACACACACACACAAATCTTAGCTGCCACTGTGTTAAATCAAATGCAAATCTTGGAAATGGAAATCATGTTGACGTAAAATAACAATTAGGTTAAACTACCTGTTTCCAAATGGCAGGTGGGACATTTGCAACGTCAGGTGACAGCAGGAAACAGATGGATGTTGTTTCAACCCAAACTCAATGTCTGTTGAATTTTGATGTGCGACACTGAACTAAGTGGATGGTAACAGTGTGTAATTTTAAATAGTGAGTCAGTGCTCAGTTAGCAAAAGAGGTTTTGCCTATTACTCACTGACGCCAGCGTCTAGTGGGAAAACTTACGTATGCATCGAGCAGCCCGGGTTCCAAAAACATAGATTAACATGGAAGAAACAATCAGTTTATTCCCTTTATATATTGTTGGATCTCATCCTCGCCCTGTCTCCCCCATCTGAACATATTTTCACTTGATTTCCTTCTACTTTGAATTAGCTGTTAACCAACCCAAGACGCATTAAAGTCTACTATTTGTGAGCTGCACACATACTACATGACTTCTTCATGATGTCACAGGCCCGTCCTGACTGAAAGGGCCTGTGAATCAGGCCATACATAAATGTCTGATTCGCCTCTGTTACTACCCATGCTTGTGTCTCAGTGGTGGATTAAATAAAAAAAAACCTCATTACGCCTCAATGGCTTTCATACAGAGTAGGGGAGTTGAATAAAGGCACACTGGTCTAATACTAATCTCTACACCACCGAACTGCCTCCAGGGTTAAACATCAGTGTTCTAATCCTCCAGAAAAAAAGGAAGTATTTTCCCATCTCCAAGACATGTTTTTGCAAGTCCTTCTCAGCCCATCTTCTGTTATCATTATGCCATAACTGCTGTCAAACTACATTCTCAATTTGAAATTGTGAAGACTAGGGGATGAATCTTTGATTTTAAGGGAACTCAGTGTTGTGAAAGCCTTCAGTTCACCACTTCACCTCCTCCGTCACCAACATCCTCTTGTTCCTAAGATGTCCGTATGTGTGGGGTTACATACAGGTGCAAAAACTGTTTAATTACCTATTTAAATTACCTTTATCAAGAATTTTTCAGTGCATCTGCAATTGGTATTAATTGGACCTCTTGGTATCAATCAGACGATGGATGTTTAACTAAATTTAGAAAAACTGCTCTTGGACAATTGGTTTCTTCAGTCAGAGCAGGTGATACTGGAATTCCAGCCAATATAAAGCGTCAGTACTTTTAAAACAACACCTACAACATGGCTCAGGACAAAGCAGTCGTTTGATCACTGATCTAGATCTTTGAATGGAATGTTTTTTTATAATTGTGTCAGTATTATTGAAAAATTTTAAGATACAAATAGATTACTGTCAGTTTGTTGATGCTTGCGAGCGCACAGAGAGGGAATACCCATTACGAATCTTACTATGGTGATAGTAACAAGGCATTTTTTTCTTTTTCGAGATCAAGTTTTGATAGATTTTCATTTTAACTTTGATTATGAAAAAATAAAATCCCGAGGAGACAGAAACGAAATACAAATTTTTTTTGTGAGGGTGGTGCTCCTGAGAGATTGCTGTAAATAAGAAATACATTAGCAGCACTGACATTGAGTTAATCTTGATACTACCCGCGAATACATCAGCAACAGCCATAACAACACAACCTGTCACTGACTCATTTAAATACACAATAAAGCAAGAAAGAGCCGTTTTCTGGTCTAAACAGTAAAAGATGGCATTCATATTCTTGGACCAATCACAGCATCCCATTTTATGATGGCCCATGTCACCATGGCAGCATAAGAAATCTACTGCTGCGGTCTGGGTTTCACTCCACCTGGGATCTTTATCCTAACCATAAAGCACCTAAACCACTGGTATCCCATCATCTCCAGGATGGATCACGCAGTAGGAGTGTCGACAGCTGCTGTCCGTCCGCTGATACACTAAAGCATAAATCATCATTCTGATATGATGGACTACGGCTAAATCGATCAGTTATTACGGGAGAATGGCATCGGTTTCCAGCTTTGTAGAATACACAACAATCAACAACAACATTAGAACCACTAACTGGTGTTAATGTTGTGGCTCTGTGTGTGTCAGCGTTTCACATCTCGATTTCAGGTTTGCTGAAGTATTTCTTAATAAGAGTAAAGATCTTAGAAAGTAATGCAGATAAGATCAGTAAGAAGGGCTTGGAATCTCTCCCTAACTTCTACATATTACTTTAAAAAAAAATCACTGCTGTTGAGGAATAAAGAGACGACCGGCTGAATACGATGAGCAACTGTCAGTATTTTGAAAATGACCACATCAAATCTCAGAAAACTAAAAGACATTTTTCAAATTTCTGTCATCCCTATTAGGTCTTGAAATGGATAAAAAAAAAAATTCAATTTTGATTATTAAAACGGAAAAAAATCTAATTATCTGTCGCTTTTTTTTTTTTCAATAGTCGTTTTCAGAAAAGAAAAAATAAATATCAAAACATAGACGGACCGTGATGCCATGAGCTGCCCTTCTCTGTCTGGGTTATAACCTTTCTCTCTGTGAGAGATGTTATAGAGCCCTGAAAGAACTTTGACTTCAGTCAGTTCATGCACTGACCATATTGTAAATGCCTAAATGTATATGTATTTACTATTTAGAATAATTTTTAATGCTGTTAGGAATAACTTGCATGCTTTTTAGTTTAATGAGAAATACTAATCAAACACATCTACATAAAGAATACAATATTTTGAATATAAGTTATAAAATTTGAGTAATTTTTGAGTTCGTATTTTTTTTATCACAGTTGATCTGATGTTTTTTTAGCTTGTTCATCAATTTGAAACTGGTGATAGATTCCTGGTGTCATGGTTCATACAGTATGTGGTATTATATATATTGTACAAATATATTGTGTACACAATATATTGTACACATATATTCTGCAATTGTATATATATTTATGGTATTTTATCTTGTTTCATTTTTTATCATATTACATTTAATTTCTCAGGGGTGATTTTATATTTTTATTATTTCTTAGGCCGTGACAGAAACGCCATTTCGATTTTCTGTATGTCCTGCACGGAAAGCAAAATTGACAAATAAAAATCTTGAATCTTGAATTTTATTACATGTCCTGTTTGGTGTTACATACGTGCTTTGATCACATCTCAATATTCAACCGAGCTAACAACACCGTAAGTCTAAATATCTTCAATCAACTTAAATGTTATTCATTAGGTTCTGGGCGGTTGCTGACTTTGACTCCTATTTTCCTCCCGAGCATCCGGCCGTTTGATCACTGACTTGTAACCGACCTTTTATTCTCAGATGACGACAACTGAGAACACTTTTCAAACCACTAATTGTAGTCGGTACAGTTTCTAAACTGCCAGGTTTTTATAAACAGTGCTAGAGAACTTCTTGGAAACAAAATGACCCCACACACTTGTTAAAGGGAAGAACTCTCGTCAGTATAATTGATGCAGGAGTGTATGACTTTTCCTAACGGTTGACAAAGTTTTCTGAAGGTACCAGTTTTCATGAAACATGAAGCAACACTATTAAATGTTATGAAGCAACACTATTATAAACTGTTATAACCACCTCTAACTCTCACTTGAGGAAATCCATGCAGTTTATATGTCAGGGAAATATTGTGGTTTGCAGATCCAATTAATTTGGATTATCTTCTATCAATTTCATATTTCCATTCATTCTCTGTAACCACTGATCATATTCAGGGATTTGCGGGGACTGGAGCCTCTACCAGCTGACCTTAGGTGAGAGGCGGCGTACAACCACATCAAAGGGCCGACACCTGGGGACAGACAACCATTCATGCTCACATTCACCTATACTGCATGTTTTTGGACTGTGGGAGGAGGCCGAATTACCCGGAGAGAACCCAGGGAGACACGGGAGAACTTATAACCTCCACACAGAAAGATGCGGGCGGACATGAATTCGAGCCCCATACCTTCTCGCTGTGGGGCAGCAGTACTACCGACTGCACCGCTGTATCACCCTGTAATTATTGAATAATTATAAGAAGAAGAAGATGTCAAAGAAGAAAAGCTTTACTGTATAATTAATACACTGAAAAATATCCTTAATCAATGTTTAATACCTTTAATTTCATTGGATGTTTGCATCTTGCTGTTGGCTCCTCCCTATCCCAGAAAGTGGGCTTAACAAACTGAGTTTCACCTAAGCCATCATCAATGGAGCTCAAATACGGTGAATCACCATGGCAACGGCTGAAATGTGGTCTCCATATGTTCAATGATCTCAAGATCAGATATTTAGAAAAAAAGCATGACAGGGCTTCATCAGCGAAAGATAAAACTGTTACGGGAAGTTGGAATTTTATTGAAGAGATTTTCATTTTCTTTTATGGGCACAGTACACCTGAATGCAGCTGCACAAATACACAGTTAGATGACCCAGAATAAGATGGAGGAATTAAGCCGGGCCCTGACCCAAGGTAGGTGGAATAAAATTGCTGAATCATTCGAATAGTTTGAAAATTATTTGCAAAAGACTTCAATGTCTCCTGCGATGTTGGAGATGTACAACTTGTGAATTATGGAGGACAAGATGTTATGCATTTACAACGTGTATGTGTATTGGTACGTGCACAGAAACGGTATGCTTGGACCGGGTGTTCAAGAAAATAAAGCACATTCAAACTGGGGCCAACAGCACCTCTTCAGAAATACTGCAAGCGAGCAGCTATTGCTGGCTACACACTAGAGGATAAAACGGCAGATTTTCGCTCCCAAACCAACAGTGGCGCGGGGTCCGATTGAGGCTTATCTCAACCGAATCTTTGTCCAAATAATTCTCAAGTGTGTGATCTCGATACGATTATTTTACTGCTCCTGATCGAGTCGGCTCTTCCTCTCGAATCGTAAATATCAAATGCGGCTCATATGGAATACCCGTAATAGCCAATGACAGCGAGCGGACCAGGAATCGTCATAACCGGATGTTGCATACTTTAACAGTGACCCAAACCCAAAGATACCTGAACCCCGAGTCAGGTGGATTATTAAAGAAGCAGAAGAGCAGCTTGTGGAAGTATGAGAACAACAGGAGTGACTTTATAACATGTCATGCAATTATATCACAATAGGACCGACAAGGAGGTTGATTGTCCTCCATGTTTGTTTTTCTTCTGAGGTCCTGTTTGGTCACGTGAGTTTCTGTGAGATCTGGTGTCTGTGGAATCTCCTCTGTGAAATCCTCACTACAAACAGCGTGTGTGTGGTCTCGCATTCTGACTGAATCGTCTAGTGTGTGTGTAATTGGAAGATAATAGTGTTAAAAATCGGTTGAAATTGTCCTCATGTCTGTGGTCTCCCAAGTTTTTAAAATCGGATCAGATCTGAAAATCCTCGAGGGTGTAGCCAGCATTAGGGTCACAGAGTAAGTTACCATGGTAACCGTCTCAGAGTTTAACTTACTTTGCTTTCAGGAATAAGAAATCAAAGTTTCCCTAATCTCAGGTTTTACAAACTCAAGAGTTTCTTCTACACCCACATTGTGAAATATGTTTGAATGTAGTGTTGCCTAAGTGTGTACAATCTTTTTCAGGGTGTTACTGTGTTGTTTTTCCTCGTATATGTTTACGTTTGTTGATGCTTGATGTGAGTGTCGGTGTATAAGTGTGTGTTCTCTTTAGTGTGTTGTGCTGGAACTCCTGCTGATTTAATAGGGGTAAATTATTTACAAAAATCAGCCCAGAGAATCACCATCTCTAAACAGTTACTCTTTGCTCATTCCACCTCTTGGCTGAACTGAGTTTACATTTCCAAATTTTCCAACCAGCATACACATAATTACTGCAAGGTTGTGTTGAGCATAAGGAATCTTTCTACTGAAGTCTTTCTACTGGGGCTTCAAGCAGGAGCACATGTCTGCATCTGCCTGTACCTTGACCTGCTATCATTTTCACACGACAGCTCTGATGGCTATCAGCATTTCAATTATTTCCTTGTGAATATTCAATTAGGCGTGATGGTCAGAACGGCCCCCTTTATCTGCCATCAAGATAGAATAGAATTAAGTCTCCAAACCGAGCAGAAACTCCTCTGTATCAAATTATTCTCCATGTTGATAACAAAAAACTTCCTGCCACAGTGAGTGGGTGGGTTAAGATATGAGATAATGCTTAAATTGATTCTTCTCCCAATTGATTCATCAAATGCTGAAATGAAGACAGCGATAATCTCCTTCTCACAAATCAAACATTTTTTGATGGCGTGTGACTGAGCTCTGGAGAACAAGACAGCCACTTATTCATTTGGAATGCAGAGAGCATATTTAGTTGGTTTTGATGCTAAGTCTGAGTTCAAAGAGTGATGAATGTGCAGATGTTTTATCTGGCACTTGTTTAAGTGTTGTCGGGCTGATAACTGCTTGGATTCTGGAAGGAAACTTAGCATAGCATTTCATAAGTTTGCATATGTGATTAAAAAAAAAACAGGGCTTTGTTGGAAAATTCCCAACATTAATGATCACATTATAATCTGCGTTGTACAAAGTATCAGCAGCTTTTGGAAGGGGATTTATTAGTGTCACGGGGCAGAGCCCACTGCAATTTAGTTTTTGTGCGTGTTTATTCTTCTTCTGTATCATCATTTTTTTTCATTCCCAATCCTGCAACTTTGAGAAAACCCTAACAAACTATGTATCAAATTCCGGCTTGATCAGGAATGGTGTTCTAGGACCAGAAATGAATAGTCAAAAGGTTTTTGCCGGAATTCTAAATATCTGTACAAAAATCTTCCATAATAATGAACGAGAAATCAGAAACCACCTCTCAAATTCGTCCTCCGTTTAAAGTAGAAACACCATTCAAACTTTAAAACGCTGAGATAAAGCTTTCGTCTTCATCATGGTAACCAGTTCATAGTGACCTGAAAGATGGTGAGATTATGAGAAATCCCCAGATTTTGGAGCGATGACATCACAACTCAGAGTGGTAAGATTGGAAAAATACATTATCAACTGCTTATCCTGTGCAGGGTCATGGGGGGCTGGAGCATAACCCAGCTGACATTGAGCCATAGGCAGAGCACACCCAGGATGAGTTGCCAGTTCATCACAGTACGTCACATATGTCTGGACGCTGAAGGGAGAGGACGCTGGCGTTGTCTGTTCGCCGCTTTTCCATCAGAGTTCTACAGCCTGCAATACTATTAACCGACAAGTATACCTTTTATT